>QMIH01001093.1:78767-118296 GCA_003987875.1 Clarias batrachus | reverse complement strand
GGGGGGGGGGGGGGGGCATGCAAACTCATTGTAAACATATTCCTTGTGACAGATTTGGCACACAGCAGTTGCCCGAATGCGGAGGAAAAAAAAAAACTTTTATTTTAACTATTAAAATTGATTATGATTACTATAATCAGTGATCGTTCCATCAATACTTGCTACTGTGGCCTGGAAAGAATTGTACAATGGAGGGTAAAAGAGGGTAAATGACCTAGCCTGGCTGAAACTTCTGAAGAAAGCCGCTGGAATACTGTGGGTTAAAACAACGACCACTGCATATTCCACACAAGCTGATATGCATCAATGTAGCTGAATAAGCAGAACACCAACAACTTATTCTTCTTCTTTTTCTGGCTCTGTTCTCCCAACATTCTCATTCTGCGTCTCCAGTACCTTACTGTACCTCCTTGATCATTGAGATGAGATAATTTGCACATTCAGCATCTCTTAATTTCACCAAAATGGTTCCTCTTAGAAAGAGCCTTAAGCTCTCTGTTGACCATCTTGCAGAGAGCTTGAGCCGATACAACCTTCAGTTCTTCGAGAAACAAGCACATCAGCTTTACCAAAAGTTTTTAAAAAATGCTTCTTGCATATCTGATACTTTTGTATATAAAAAATATAATAATACAGTAAATGCAGTATGTAAGGACTGAATCATGACAGGGTGTGCTGTTCTACATAAATACTCGAGAATGATGTAGAGTTACACGTAAATCTGGAGGTGGGAGGTAACCGAGTACATTTACTTTCTTGTTGTACTTAAGAACATATTTCACATATCTGTACTTTGAGTAATTTTATTTCTTTGCTACTTCACTACATTTCTGCATGACATTGCATTACCTAACCACATTGGTGTATAGTATTTGAAGTGGGAAATTTGTCAGCTGCTGATTATTATGTGGAATTGCATGACTTGCCTTTCCTTTAAGACATGCCTGTAATACTGTAACATAATAATGAAATCAGAAGTAGAGCCGGTTGAAGACAATGACGAAAACAGCGCATTCAAAGTTGGCAAGGAGGGAGACAGGAGGGAAAGAAAAAGTCTATTGTGAGCTAATACTTTCCCTGTGCTTTTAATACTTAAGTAAATTTAAAGAAGAGTACTTTGGAACTTGTACTCAAGTAGACAATTAAATGGAATATTTCTACTTTTACTTGAGTAGTAGGGGAATCTCTACTTTTCCCCCATAATCGGGTTTGTGTACTTTGCCTACAACTGCTTTCCACTGCAATGTTGCACTATTTTTTTTTTTTATGTCAGTGGTTATTCATTTAGGCCAAAATTTAGAGGTACATTTATTTTTTTTGTAAAGTTATTAACTTTATCAGGTTGACCTCTGACATTGGAGTGTATTCCAAACATATCACATAACCACACCATAATTGAAACATAAACGCAGTACTGCAAATACATGCAAATCAGAGCAACCCATCATTTTTAGACACAATATAAATAATTCCAATCATTCCCCTCATTAAATTAAATAAAATTATGGAGATTAAATTAGAGAAGTGGGAAGAAATGTTTTCCTACACCAGGCTGTAAAAATGCCTCAAGATGCAAGAGTTATTTATATAACAATCTCAACAGCAACCTCATTTCCCCTCTCGTCTGTTCCAACCACTCAGCATTCAGCATCACTGGTATACTAATCACTGGCCTGATCATCTCTCATCATCTGCACCTGTTTCTCACTGGTTCATGCCTTAAGTTAATTCAGAGGTCAGTGTGTGGCTTAACAAACAAAAGGTACAGGTACTGGACTGAGAGCCAAAAAAGTACTTCCGGATGTGTGGAGAACTATTCCTCAAGTCTACATTAAAAATACAAAAAAAAAAAATGTGGGGTGCTCGAGACTTTCATACAATACTGTATATCATACTGACATTTTTTGCCCTTTTACATGTAAAACAGAAAAACAGAATATACTGTGATTTGCTTTGTAGAGCTGTTTATTTTAAAGAGCAGTTCATTATAACTGACTGTCTTACTAATTAAGGTAAAAATCCAGCTAATATATAATAAATACAATAAACATGTCATAATTATCAAGGCTTTTAACCAAAGATCTTAATTCTCTAGGTTGGATGTGCCTGTATCTGTTTCAACAGCAGGCATATATTAAAATCCTGAGTGGATAAAAAGTGGTTAGCAAACACATGCTAAACAGGAGCAAAAAGCTAAAGACAAACTTTAACAATTGTAAAATGGAAACTGGATTAATTTTGTGTTTCTTCTTCTACATTTAACTGACATAATGTATGACTAGCTAACTACTTTAAAATAATAATAAAAAATATATACATAATTGGTGACCTTTATACTGTACTTCTTCCTCCTTTTCTTGTTTATCAAGAAACATTTTGACACAACTTCCTGAAATTGCCTAATGTAATTAAAGTGGCACAGTTTAAATGAATAAATGAATGAATGAATAAATAAATAAATAAAAGCCAGGCATTTAACAGATATCTGGATATGTGTGTCACCATGGTAAACAACACGTACCAGGCCTCACTCCTCACTCCTCTGCAGGGCTAGCATGCTAACAAACTAGTCACAAGGCACACTGGGGGAAACCAAGCAGCCACGCAGCACACTTGCCTGTTGCTAGGAAACGCAGAGTAGCCAGTAGAAGCTGAGGTGATATTTTAACCTTCATTTCATTGTCCATGGGCTTGAAGGCCGAGAAATCCTGCTTCCTCTCCCGATGGGTGATTCTCTTTTTTGTTTTGTTGTCAGCTAATGGGGAAGTCAGGGCGAGAGGAAAGAAGGGAGGTGGGTTTTACTGAAATTCCTTGATACAGAAGATCTTGACACAGATATAGGTGATGAAAACATCCTGAACATAAAAAAGAAATGCTGAGGACTGGCTTCATCTTGCAAAGACAACACTGGGGGAAGTAAACTACTCACTACTACTGTTACTTAAAATATAGCGATATAGTAAAAAAAACTTAAAAAAAAAAAAAAAAACAGTGAACAATGCAGAGAGGATACACTTACTGTATAAATCTGTCTCGTCCAGGATTTCGGACTTGATTATTTCTTCGATGACATCCTCCAGGGTGACGATTCCAAGCACCTCATAAAAGGGATCCCCCTCCCCTTCGTTGTTGACCCTCTGAACAATCGCCAGGTGCGACTTCCCTGAGCGATGACAAAACAGACCACTATGATTGTTGTGACAAAAGGAGAGGAGAGAACTTTCATCCCAAAAGGTTTACCCACACTTGTGAATCGTCAATCTTTTGCCAGGACCATGGCAAGAAGGCATCATGGATTCCTCATTCAAAATAAATGAATGAATGAATAAATAAATAAATAAATAAATAAAATAACACATCATTATATTTCTCTATAATCATGTATTTGTAAAAGTCTCATGACAAGATCTCTTGGGATCAAATATTTTCAAATTTAGACTTTAACAACGAAACTACCCATCGCTGTTGTTAGTAAGCATGGTGTTAGTAAGCTATTAGCATTCAGCTTGAGTTTATTATGAGTGGTATCATGGTAAATAACAGGGATCAGAATCACCAGGGACCATAATGCGATATCACGATACCTAGCTGTCAATTTGATTTGTACTGGGATTCTCTAAGTATTACAAACCTTTAAATATCCAAATTGAATATAAAATGTAACATATAATTTTGTTACAATTTCAAAAAATTAAAACATCAAACATAAGCAATTCACTCCTACTATATGGGACATTGTGATGTGTGTGTGTGTGTGTGTGTGTGTGTATATAGATTGATTTTTGTATTTTCCAATTGATGTGATTTGAGGCAGACATGTGTAATTTGTAAATCTTTCTTGTATGTTTACGTTTATATTTTACCTGTATTGGTTTTCAGGTGTTTCAATCAGGCAGAATTAATGCTTCAGCATACCAAGACATCTTGGACAATGCTATGCTAAAAACTTTTGAGGAAGGTCCTTTTCTATTCCGACATGTCTGTGATCTAGTGCATAAAGCAAGGACTATAAAGACATGGTTTGATGAGTTCAGTGTGGAAGCCCTGACCTCAACCCCATCGAGTACCTTTGGGATGAACTGGGACAGAGATTGCGAGCCAGGCCTTCTTGTCCAACATCAGTATGTGATCTCATAAATGCTATACAGAATGAAAGGGCACAAATTCCCACAGAAACACTCCAAAATATTCTGAACAGCCTTCCAAGAATAACTGTTATAGCTGCAAAAGGGTGACCAACTCCATATTGAAGTACTGTATATGATACAATGTCATTGCAGGTTTGGCCATGTACTTTTGTCCATAAAGCTGTTGTTGGTTAGCATGAGGTCACATAGGTATTAGCATTGAGTTAGCATTTGTTAGGGCTTGAAACATGAACCGGCTGATCAGCAGTGCAACATCTTATCCACTGTGCTACCCCTGCCCCTGATGTGTATTGTAAGGTGCACTAATTTATCAGTATCTAAAATGAGTACACTTCTAGTTCTTTTACTTCCATAAGAAATTTTACTATGATATGTACTATAGTACTTACTATGGTAAACTATAATAAACAACACACTATGCTGTAGTATCATCAATGTACAGTACTTCACACATCACCATGGTAGTATTGACAGTATCCTGGCATGACTAACTTAGAACCATACTACGATACATGGTTCACCTATATTTTCATTCATCCATCAAGGAATCTCTGTAGTCCAAATAGGGACAGTGGAAGCCAATGGTGACCATTGTATTTGTTCTCATTTGTACAGCTGTTGTAGAACCTCCGGTCAACACTCAAATGCACATTAGAATCATATTCACTTATATAAATATGAATAAAATAATTTTTTTGTCTATACATTGGTCAGAACTCGCTCTTTCAATGATATCTTTTTTTTATTTTATACATTGAGACCTGAAACCAGATTTTTATCAAAGCATCACTCAAAACTGGCTGGATGGAATTTAATGAATCTTAGATAACCTAGTGAAATCAAAATGTTATGAACATGTATATGCTGGATTTAATAATCTACTTTAAGATACCTTAAGCTACTAATGCACTACTTGCTCAATGTAAACAAACACCTGCACCAATAGATATTTATCAGAAAAGCTAAACTAAGATACCAGCGCTGAAGTGGTATAAGTGAATTTTAACGCGTTTTAAGACAAAACTTGAACTTTACGCAAGTTATAATTTCGATTTCTCATCTGTGATTCGATCATCAGGATATGAACTGGATTTCTAAAAAGTTGACCATATTTCTGTTTGCCAATTCGTTGTAGTCCGGTTTAGTGCCATCGCTTTAATGTCTCTTTATGCAGGCATCAGATTCACAGGTCTGTTACATTTTTTTCTGGGTTAAAAACAGAGAACTTGTGTTTTTATCACTGGCTCAATACTATTCAGTACCCTAGTGCACTGTACTGTACCTTCTGTTCTGGGCTCGACAGTCCTGTGGGAATATGTGTATTACCGGTTTCCTGGCATTACCCTCACTCTTGTTGTGGAGTTCAATGTCTGAGTCTGTTTCCCCAAACACTGATGTTTTTTCTCGTAGTCTGTCTTGGGTTCAAAATCATTCAAGGTGGTCTCAACAACACTTCACTAAATTCAAGTAACTGAAGCGGTTAAGTTGTGCGCTAATAGGACTGGTGATGTCCAATATACAGATCTCACTGTCTGATATTTGTTTTGTTCGTTTACATCAAGATACATTATCGAAAAAATGGGAGTGTGGAATCATATACAAGGATGCATGCTTTGCCTTCTAACAAATGGAAAGACAATTGGAATCAACTAATAATAAAGCAGCTCCATTTCCCAGTCGTCCAAATTAACATTACTGAAGAGCTGCCTAAAATCAAAAGAAGGGGGGGGGACTATTTACTAAAATACTAAATACTGTTAAACCAAAAAAAAAAAAAAAAGACGCTAAACAAATACTTTGCCTTTTCTCAGCTTGTGATCATTTAAAAGGAATTTTCCAGAGGGCCAGGCTAATATTAGCCCTGAAATGAAGTTTCCATTCCACTTGGGCCGTATTCTCACCAAAGCCACTGCCGGCTGACGTGAGCTGTCTCAGAGCTGGCCGTTTACATGCAGATGGCCGTTTGCTGCAGTAGTAGGAAGTAGGAAGCACTTGGAGCAAATGCAGTAACAACAAACCCACATTGAGGTGCGTGCCTTGCTGCTCATTGTGTGGTATCCCAGCATTTACCTCGGCCAACGACAAGTCACAACGTTGCATAATCAGCACTGCTGCGTTAAATAACAGCCTGACAAATGCAGAAAGCTTTCTACATGTACAAAAAAAATTACATCGTCCATCATTTTTTAAAAATGTAACAAATACAGGAATAATTAATTCTTCACTATGAAAAAAACTAATAAACAAAAATCAATAACATTGCAAGTCAGACTCCGTAAGTGTCTAGCACGATCCGTCATGTCATTCGGTGCCAAAGGTTAATGCCGTTTGTAAACAACATCCAGGTCATGCATTCTTAGAAGACCAGTCAGCGAAAAAAGCCGCGTCCAAGCAGGGTTAGTCAGATTGATCCCTATGGAGTCAAATATAAGGGATAACTGAAAATCACATGGGGATAAATATCTAAAGCATTAGCATATAAAGTGGAAGGGAGGTGGTTCTGGATTGTAGTGGAATAAAAACATGTTTGCATAACGTAAGCCAAGGTTCCCTGGAGTACGGCTCGAAACGGTGGAGATCTCGACCGAGCGGAGAAATCAGCTTAACGGAAAGCACAGTGTTCTCAGTAGGCTTCATCTGAACCTCAATAGATTCTAAATTGAGAGAATGTGGCGTTGCTTATTTAATGCAAGAAACGCAGCATGGCTTAGGGTTAAATCACCATACTCGCATACAAGCAAGAAAACTGGCTGCAACACCGCATCCCTCACTTTTTATTTCACATTTTTCTCAGCAAATAAAAAGAGGAAATTAGAAGAACTGAGGAACAGACAGACAGAAGGACAGTAACATCTTTCGGACAAACACACCATGCTTATTTATAGTTCCTGGTGTTCTATAATTATCCCCAAAACTTTTTTAAGGAGGACAGAGGGGTTCTCGGGGTGAGCCCTCACGACCTCCAGGACATTAATGGATAGTGGGCAGCCTTAAAGAGAAAAAGCAATGGGCAAAGTCTAAACAGAGATTTTCCATGATGCATGCTGCAAACCCTAAGCCGAAACCTGAGGCTGTGTAAACCTTCTAAGGGTCGTGGTTTAAGATCAGATTTTGCCATTCACACCAAGGAATATAAGCATGGCAGGGGGGGGGGGCTTTTATAAACTGTTTATGTACTCTATATAGACTCTGGTTTTAACCCGATGTGAAGACACTGGGGACTCGTTCTGAAAACGTTACATAAAATACCTTCTCACAGAAACCATCACCATATCACCAACTGCATACTTAAAAAAAAAACATTTTTAGATATGTTTATATAGATCATATATCTTCCCTATAAATTACCTGCTACAACTGAAATGACACTGCTGTTAGAATTGCTCTTGTATAGAATGCACCGATTCATTCGAAGTATTCATTCAACAGTTGTGATTGAAAATGTTCATGCATTTTCGATTCATTCTATTTATAAGTATTAACGAAACTCTGACGACACAGTTTCGGAGCTCTGAAACTTAAAATAAACAAGATCATATCATAGGTTACTGTGTGGTGTGTGTGTGTGTGTGTGTGTCAGGGGACTCATTATGTAATCCCATTAACTCCAAACCATCATATCCTGCTTGTTCTCTAGAACAGAAAATCAATAACACTTTGAGATAAATGGCATGCATTTCCGTTTTCATCTGTTCCCTCGTCATCCTCGTCATAAGCCTGAACTAATGACATACAAATGATATACACTGATGTGATTATGTTTAAGTGATAGCATTTAAATGTTGTTTTAGCAACACTTCTGTGGCTGAGAGAGTTTGAAAGAGAGTGACAGGAAGCCAGATAGCACATACAATGTGAGATCGCACCTCGCCGTTGATAATGTCTTCATCTCTCCATCCCTCATGCCTTCAGAGACTCTTGCTCTGTTCCACCGTTCCCAGCTTTTATTTCTGGGACCCACGTTTTCATTTTCCATAGCGCAACTCCCGTTATAAATACACATACAGTATAAGGCCACTGCACTGACAGGGTCACGGTCTGAGACAAGAACTTATCAGCATTTATCAATAACTTAGATACGTTATAGCGAATACTAAGACACTCAGAGCATGATAAGAAATCCTTAAGAAAATATACCATATACGTGCACTGCTGCCTTAAACCTCCATGTTCTGGGTTCGATCCCGCCTCGTTGTCTGTGTGCGTGGACTTTCCTCCGAGTGCTCACAGTCCAAAGACATGCAGATTACTGGCGTCCCCAAATTGCCCATAGTGTGTGAATGAGTGTGTGTGCAGAATGTGTGTGCCCTGCAATGGATTGGCACCCCATCCACATCCCTCCGCTCTCCAAACTGCCTCAATTCTGTTGCCTTTGAGATTGTGCTCCATGTTGCCCTGATTGCATCACACAATCCCTGCACATTTTCTCACTTTCAAGCTGTTAATCTCCAGTCTTATCACATCCCAAAGGTGTTGCATTAGACTCAGATCCTGGAACTGGGAAGAAATTTGAGACGGAATACATCATCATGCCGGAGGCAGGCTTTACGAGATGGGTAAAATTGTGTCCGTGAAGAGAAGCACATGATCAGCAGGATGACTTGATTGATGTTTAATTAGTATTATCGGAATACCTTCCCGCACCATTACACCACCTCCGCCAACCTAAAATTCATGGATTCATATTCTTGATACCAAATTCTGATCCTAACATACAGTATGCACGTCTAAGAAATCAGAAATCATGATTCCTCAGACAAGCATATTTTACAAGCACTGTTGAGTTTTGTTAAACCTACGCCCCTTAGAGCCTTATCTTTCTAATCCATCCACTTCAAGGTTCAACAAGTTTGGTCCATTCCGTGATGCTTTTTTGCTCACCACAATTATACAGAGTGGATATGTGAATTTCTGTCAGGTCAGACCAGTCTGGGCTTTTCTCCATCGACGTCTCTCATCTCTCTGAACTTTTGCTCACCAGATTTAAAAAAAAAGAAAAAAGAAATCCTAGAGAGAAAATTTCCAAGAGATCAGCATTTCTAGAAATATTCCAACCCAGCCCTCTGGCACCAAATATCATGTCATGAGATTACTGAGATTTATTTCCCTCTCATTGTGATGGTTACTCTGAACAAGATTTTATGCACTGCATGATTGATTATTATTTAATTTGATCTTTGATCTGACAATTGTATATGACGCGATGCATACAGTAGCTGTTCCTGATATAGTGCTTAGTAAGCATAAAGTAGTAAAACAAATTCATGTGATGGTCCAAAATCGAAGACTGTAGTGCTTTCAAATATGAACCATATATGTTTGGAAATGTTACCTTTCATTAAACCTCTAACACACACACACAAGAAAAAAATTTAACTTGTATAATTGTACAATAAAATAATGTGGATATATGACAGTATTAGCGTGGCATTTCTAATAATGTGGCCATTAAATACCTTTAAGAAAAGCTTGTAATCTTTTGCCTTCTAATCTCTGGCAAAATCATCCATCAGCGAATACACTACCAATGATGTCCTGATCTGATTCCTGATACAGCTTTTTACTGGTTGTCTAATTGGATCCACTGACCTGTCATGTGCAGTCCAGTTCAGTATTTGCTCATACATACAGTAGTACTTTAAAATTGGTAACATCTCACTCACTCACTCATCATCTATACCGCTTAATCCTGTATTCAGGGTCACGGGGGGCCTGGAGCCTATCCCAGGAGACTTAGGGCAAATGGCAGGGTACACCCTGGACAGGGTGCCAATCCATCGCAGGGCACAGACACACACACATACACTCACACACTACGGGCAATTTGGGAATGCCAATTAGCCTAACCTACATGTCTTTGGACTGTGGGAGGAAACCGGAGTACCCGGAGGAGGTAACATATCAGGATTGGGAAAAGTGGGATTGGTGCTTCTCTGTATGCTACTACACTGTGTCTGACAACAAAAAAAATCAAGCAAAGAAAACAACTAAGGAGATCTAATCGCGAATGGAAGATCACTTAAGCACTTACTGCTTAGTTGAACGTATAAATCAGAGGTGTGTTAAATAATTAAAGTGCATTTCCACACTCACACAATGTGACAAGAAGGGACTAAACAGCTGTGCGCCCATTTGTTAGTGAGAGTGCTCAGAAAAGAAGGGAGCTTAAAGTTGGACTTTGGAGCAATGGAAAAAGGTCATGTGGTCTGATGAGTCCATCAGGGTGATGGATGTGTCAGCATGCACCCATCATGCATAGTGTCCTCTGTACAAGCCTCTGGAGACAGTGTTATGATCTGGGGTTGCTTCAGTTGCTCAGGTTAAGACTCAGCAACGTTATGTGGGAACAAACTTAAGTCAGCTGATGATCTGAATGTACCAGGGTATCGCATTTATGAATTTTTTTCTTCCCTGATGGTTCAGGCATATTCCAGGACTCTTAGAGTTTGCAACTTTTTTTTTGGATAGGCAGTGTATAAATAATATAATATTATATACTGCACATAGGACATACATATTGTGTATTAAAATGTAGTCAGTCATCATCAGTGTTAGTACACACTCAAACCATGCCATGTATATGAAGCAGAATTAGACACACCCACACCCACACACACACACATACAGTGGTTCTCAAAAGCCTCTTTTCCATGAAAGTGAACTCAAAAAAAGTGAAAGTGAGTTCATTAGCGAACCTCCTAAGGCTAGAATGCTAGTGGTAATGCTAGCAGCAATGCTAGCAACAACAACAAAAAAATGCTAGCAGCAAGCGCAACAACATTGACAAACTTCAGCATGGCTTTGCAAGCAGCTTTCCTGGCTTTGAAAGTCTACTTCATGATGAAACCATAAATCATAAAAACAGGAAGGCTCATTAATAACCTAACGTTGCCATAACGTTTCTGTCAGTAGTGTTGCTGTTTGTAGTCCAATCAACGCCAAGATCTAAATATGATCACACCGAAGTGCAATAAGTTTTATTACTCCGGCATTTTTATAAAACAGTGTAAAGTACAACACATTCATGATGAGCATTATCAGTAGGACATAAATGTAATAAAAAATTTAAGCAAAAACATAGCCAGTTGCCAAGGTTATTTATCAGTTTAAATGTATTTACAGTAAATCCATTTTAAGTAATGTATTCCTAAATGATAAATACAATGTTTTAGTACTGTTTTATTCGGATTGTTGCACCATGCATGGTGTCTGATTTTGATTTCACATGTTTAGTAAAAAATACACACAGTACATATCCCAGTGTTTTTAAAAAAATACAATTTCAGACATGTGAATCATGGAACGGTTCTTATTTTGGAATGATTTTTATTTTATTTATTAACAAATGTTTTTTTTTTTTTTTTAATAATGAAACATGTTTGATTCTTAGGCATGTAATATCGTACACTTCTACCTATTTAGTTTTCATGAAAGGATCAATTAGTGTTTATTATGATCATCGCTCATATTGGGTATTACACTAAATACACAACACTGGAAATGTAGTAATGTCTTTTTTGTATTATTATAATGTTAATTGATAAATAAAGACATTCTAATCTCATTAGTCTCACAAATGAGTCAGTCGCGTTTAGCCATAACTTTAGTCAACTCTGTTCAAGCGTAGATCCTCAGAACTGCCTCTTTGGAATGGCTGTTTTGAGTGTTTGTGTGAGTGTGTCTTAGGGGTGGTTGGGGCATGAGAGAGAGAGAGAGACAGAGAGAGAGAGAGAGAGAGAGAGAGAGAGAGAGAGACTCTGCTTGGCCATAATCAATGATGCCAGCCCACAGCCTGTCTGAAAAAAAAAGGTTCTGGTTGGAAGATTTCCATGCCAGGGCATTAGGCAAGGGTTTGTGTCGCCTGTAATTTACAACACTGAGGGAAACGGGCAGTAGGACAATGTGGGTTTGGGTGTGTGTGTGTGTGTGTGTGTGTGTGTGTGTGTGTGTGTGTGTGTGTGGGAGGTGTTGGAGGAAAGATGGCACTGGGGCACTGGGCCTTGGGAATGCCAAAGGGGCAGTTCAGAAATCCAAGTGGGCCTTTTTGCCCCTGAATGTGCATGTTAGTAAGAAGTTGTGTAGTCATGATAGATAGATAGATAGACAGATAGATAGATAGACAGATAGATAGATAGATAGATAGATAGATAGATAGATAGATAGATAGATAGATAGATAGATAGATAGATAGGCCACTTATACACTTATATCTGGAAAAATGTTATAGTTCAGCACCTCCGTGAAAAAAAAATGACTTGACTTATATTTGCGCAAATCTTTACTGAATGCTCTCTAAAACCACAAGTGCATTAGCAGCAGACATGGTTTGTTGGTGTGCTTTCCACCAGGATAGAATTAATTCAAGGTGGGATATACTGTACTGTATATGACATACTGTTTGTCAGAGGTGTTATCACCTTGTGTATAAATTTTTCAATGGTGCAATATGTTGCTTCCTTAGACTGGTCATGATTGTTTTTCTACACCTTCAGGGCTGCTGTGAGTAAGACTAAGTACAAGGCTTTCATTAACCTCTTCTCTGTTCTACATATAGTACCAGCTGAAAAGTTTGGATTTATTTTCTATATTCTAGAACAATACAGGATTTTCCAAGTTTTTGAAAGAATGGTATTGTCAAGTGCGTTTGTGAAACCCATCAAGCTCCATGATGAAACTGTCTCTCATGAAGACCTTCCCAGGAAAGCAAGACCAAAACTCATCTCTGCTGCAGAGGAGAAGCTCATTTAGAGTTACCAGCCTCAGAAATCACCAATTAACAAACAGCACCTCAGATTAGAGCCGTTATGAAGGATTTACAGATCATAAGTAGCAGACACTTCTCAATATCAACTGTTTAAAGGAGATTATTGTATTATTATTTTGGACGCCTTCTGCATTTTTTTTTACAGTGTAGAAAGAAATAGAAATCAGGAAAGACTATGGAGTTAGAGGTGTGTCCAAACTTTTGACTGGTAATACAGTATGTATCATCTACCTCTGTAACTCATACAGTATATGAAATGCTATTTGACATGCTATAAGCATACAGAATCAAATCACAGCTAAGAAAACCTCCTGTGCAGTGTTACATAATTTAGTGATCTTCTCTAGTTTTCTCTAGTTTTAAGCATAGTGAAAACTATTACATTGAGTCTTTGTTAGCGTTCAGATTTTTTTAAAATGCCTTTTACATTTTATATACATGGATTTACAATGTGTCTGACTACACGTGAAGAGTAACATTATCTCATCTGATATCTGATATCAGAAGAGTTCCACCACTCCTTATTATATAACATAATACATCAGCACCTTTACGGTACCCAAGATCAATGTACGTTACATCACACGTCATAAAACACACTTAATAGTAACAAGTCATAAAATTCAGTGGACAGGAAAAAAAATATGTGAGTAAACAAAGCGGCAGTGAACGGGACAAGCACTTTAAACCCACACCTTGGAAAACCAGGAACAAATCTAAAAGCAAACTATTGATCACTAGCCTTCCCAAAAAGGAAATTAAATTTAAGCTCATCTATTAAAATCAAATCCTGTCATGGTATGTGACGAAGAACGAATTCCCTTCTTTGATGACGTCAGATTTGACTTTGCACTGCGGATTAACAATCCTCAAAATTTCACGAGGACTGGACAACATTTATAGGACAAGGAAAGATAAAACTGTCTTTGTATATAATAAAATATTGAAATATGGCACGCATTAGACATCATTTTTGAGCTTTTGGCTAAAATCAAGTATTTGTTCTTGTCAAGATGGCAGTACAGTAGCTGATGCGAAATCAGCGGAGGATGCTGAAATCAGCAGGCCCAGTGGAGTACTGGATCTGATGGGTTCAAGTTTCTCTCAGTGAGTCCGTCTCTGGGTTACTGATCACAAGGTCAGTGATTGGAAACCCCAGCTCCAGCATGCTGCCACTGTCGGGCCCTTGAGCAAGGCCCTTAACCCTGTCTGCTTCAAGGGTGCTGTACTATGGCTGATCCTGCACTCTGACATCTTTTTCTTATGCAAAGAAAAGAATTTCACTGTGTTTTATTGTACACTACTCAGCCAAAAAAATGAAAAAAGAGAAGGTATCACATCTACGGTACTGTATGGAGATTTTCTCTCCCTGATGGCACAGGCATACTCCAGGACTTAAATTGTGAAAACGTGGCTCTGGGAGAATGCTCTTTTTCAAGTGAATTGGCCACCGCATTGTGTGCTGTAATCAAAGCTAAATTAGATCAGAAAGTGTGCCACCTTTTCCTTGCCCAGGAAGTGTATATATGACCACTAAAGGTTGTTTTTAACACCACTATAGGCACTGAACTCAGCATGAGCCAAATCATTACTGGAAAGAAGAATGATTCTTCTATGACAAAATGCATTGTGGAGCTATTAATGCAAATCTGTGTCTATCTCTGCCCTGTTGGTGGGCCATGTATACCAAATGGTGCTGTGTGTATATATACAGGGTTGGTCATGGAAAAGGTATCCCGGTGCCACGCTCTTTGGAGGAGGCCATAGCGCCTTTTTTGTATAGATGTGAACAGGGACCATTTTTCATAATTTGTTGTAATTTGTGGGTAAGTGAATTAAAACAATCCACTTGCTCATTCATCTTGAGGCGGTTACTTTTCTATGGCCCACCCTGTAGCTTATACCATCCTCCAACATGCAGTTTTATGCAGTATTCTACGGGTTGCCATAGACTTTTTTAAAATCTAAGACAAATAAAGGTCTCTCAGCATTTGCCACTCTAATAATACTAATAGAAAGAAATCACCATATGTTTATCTAACTGCCTGCAAAACTAAAAGATAATGCCCTTCATCACCCTACCTGTGCTAGGAATGACTAAGAATGACTCCTTGGCTTATCCAAGAGTGCTCAGGTCTCATCCTGATGATCTATTACCTTTGAGGAAATGCTTCTACAGTATATGGCTCTGATCTTCTCGTCCTAAAGCTAATTCCAGACTCCATACTTACTCATCATTTATACCACTTTATCCTATATACGGAGTCACCGGGAGCCTGCAACGAACCCAGGATACTTAGGGCACGAAACAGGGTACACCCAGGACGGGGTGACAATCCATTGCAGGTCACACACACACACATACAGTACACACATTCTCATTCACACAGTACAGGCAATTTTGGAATGCCAGTTAGCCTAATCTGCATGTCTTTGGACTGTGGGAGGAAACCGAAGTACCTGAAGGAAACCCAACAAGTTAGTTAACCAACTCCATGCACAGCAACCTGATTCGAGAATCCCACCCGGACCCTGGAGGTTGCAAGGCGACAGTGCTAATCACTGAGCCACTATGCCGCCCCAGACTCCGTGCATTATTATCAATTATCCAGACTCCATTATTCGTTATTAACAACACACTCTGACATGATCGCAGAACTAAAATCCTACAAAGCCACTCTGATCTTGTTAATTACTACTTAATATCCCATATTAGTCCCGTTGATTTAAAGCACAACTGAGAAAATGACAATCTTGGGTTGTACCTATGAGTCCATTCCAGAGGCTTGCCTGCTAAATAACCAAATCTATAGAAGATTTGATTTTTCTTTTTCTTTTTTTAAATGTATTCCTGAGTCAGCATAATCAGTGACGACATTAAATGATTATTGAATTACAAAAACATAAGCCAATATACAAAACTTAACATTCAACCTATGAATAGGATGGGTGCAAATTAACCATGTCTCTAAAAAGCAGCTATAAAACCTATAACCCTTATACAGTATAAATGATAAACACAATATAGCAGATCAGAAAGAAAAAGAAAGAAGTAATGGTAAATCAGACACACTTTGTGAGGGCACTCAGGCTGCATTCGCACTTCTTACTAATCGGTTTTACGGCCATTTCATGTTGCACCAGAATCCGAGGAATGTAGGCCATTCAAAAAAACAAAACAAAAAAAAAAGTCAACACCTTAGTATAGTGCTATGAAGCTTATGCGCTACAGAATAGAACGACTCTAGACAGAAAGGAAAATACAGTATTACTATTTATGGCACATGAAAAGCTCATGCCTTTATATACAGCTTTTTAATAAAATACACTTCTTCATAGATGATGCAATCAATCGTAAAATTATTTAAATGTCTCACTATTTCTGTTTTTTACGAAAAAGACAGAAGAACTGTGAAAGCGTAGATGAGGGCAGAAAGTCTAAGCGTGGAGTCGTGCAGCGTTCAAAGGGGGATCCCGCTCTAGGCACCCGGCCCTGTTCATGCCAACATGACGCCACATAATCCTCACACTTATTCCTGCACAAGCAAGGGTTACCAAGCAAACACTCAAACAAAACTTTGCTCTCAGAACAGCATTCAGGGCTGATTACACAGACATAGATGAGGCTTTTCACAGAATGAACAATGAACAATGCCACTCGAATAATGTGTAAAAGTAGAATAAAAAAGTCACTATGTAATGAAGGAGTCATTGTCAGGCAGCCATACATACTATTGTGTAAAATGATGAATTTATGAATGAATGAATGAATGAATGCTTCAGAAGTGCAGAATTGTGTTTAATATGGCAACCCTAACCTCTAGATATACTTAATTCCTGTCTCAAGCTTAGTGTTACATACTTAGTTATTGTCTAGTTCAGGTCTTACCTCACTAGAAGTTTTTTTTGTTTGTTTGTTTGTTTGTTTGTTTGTTTTGTTTTCTTTGGTTGTATGGCTCAGGGTGTTCCTCAGGGACCAATGTTGGGTCTTCTCTTTTTCATTATTTACATTCCATAAATTATATAACACTTATGATGAAATTTTGAATTTGTTCTACCAAAATGTATTGCTTATTTACAACAATTCCAATGTGGCAAATCACATGTTTATACCCAAAGCATTTGCTCCAGTATGCTATCATTTTGTACCATTTTGTTACGCTTGTATGGCATACATCCATAAAAATATAAAATAATCATTTAAAAAAAAACGTGAAAATGTTAAATAACCTCCTCAGTGGAAATAATAATTCATCAATATTGATATTTGGCGACATGGTGGCTTAGTGGTCAGCCATGGATGAATGGAAGATCTATGTTTACACCTGTTTTTTAGCCATTTTTCGAAAAACAATAGCCATAAAAGTCCCTGAATATGTCACTATGACAGAAACCTGAAATTTGAATTATAGTCAGAAATTCTGGCTGCTGGTATAGAACTTAATCAAAACCTTCTGACCAATCAAGACCCAGGAATCAACTTTAGATGTAACAATAAAAGATTGAACTTGAGTGAGTATCAGGTAGAAATAGCCACAAGCAAAAAGTAAGAGTGAATGAGAATAAGACAGAGAGATCAACTCTCTCTAAAAAAAGAACCAGGCAGAACACACATGCTGAACTTTCACAATTCGAGTTTGAGTTCATTGCCCTACTTGAGGCGATAACAAATTATCTCACCTGGCACAAATTCACACAGAGCAGCCTCTACAAATCACTAATAACAATACTGGCAGCAGACCAGATTGGGTTGAAAGGTCACTAGGTTCACAGGAGAGGACATCAATCCTCTGAGAAGGGGGGGAAAAAAAGGTTTAAAGCACTCTCTCGTCACACACTTCAGGCTGAATCCAAGTCTCTTTGTCTTTCTGTACTCTGTCTTGGCGCAGTTCAAGAACCTGTAGCGAACTGGGAAATAGTACGAAGCATCTTATTCTCTTTCCTGTCTTTATTACCGCGAGTTATATTTAGCACTATTACACGTTATACGTATGTGTTATAATTAGTATATTTGTTCGATTGATGGATTTTTATTCTGAAGAATTCTGTTGCTCGATACACTGAAACGTTATGCAGATGGGATTACAGCAGGTAGCTTACGGAGCACTCAGGCTCAGGAAACTGGACAAGTGATCAAATTGTGCACAATGTGCAACCCAGTCTTTTGTTGTTGAAGCCCATCCCACTAAACCAGTCTAGCTATTCCTTTCTGACTCCTCTCATCAACATGTGGTGCCCATGGAGCGAGCTCAGGACCGTACGGGGGATGAGGCAATGACTCCCAGCCGAGTTCTTCTAACGTGCATGTGGTGCTGGCAAATGAATGCCAGAGATGCGCCTCTTACGCAAGTTGCCGACAAGTTGTCCGTCAATTTTGAAGGATCAGGCGCTGAATGAGCTCCGAGCAGCCACCTCGGCCAGGATTGACATTTCCAGACGTACGGCCTTCTTTAAAGCATCTGCATTCGAATTTTTTCACTGTGGCTAAGAGTCTCATCATCATTCTTTGCTGGAAGTCTCCTGGTTTTCACCCTCATTCCCAAGACATTTTATCACAAGTCCAAGTTTGACTTGAACGCCCCTTGTCGTAGTATTCTGCATCTCCCTTAAAGGGCTGAAATTTTTGCTAATCTTTAATCTTAATCTGTCATTAAATCTGTATTCTATATGTAATGATCTTTTTATCTGATCATTGCACTTTTGTTCATAAAGCAGTGAAGAGTTCTTGTAAAGTTATGCTTCAGTGCATCTCACTGCCTTGGCCCGAGTCCAAACATTCACCTCTGACATACTAATTAAGAACACAACCCACTGTTAGGTATTCATATCCTTTATGCCGCATTCACTCATAACCTCATAAAGGGATCTTTTTTTCTTGTTTTTTTGCTCTTATGAACTGATTCTACCATTTTTCCATCAAATACTTTATCCTATTTTTGTGTTAGCGGTGCAATTTGTTTTCACTTCGACCCATGACTGTCTTAAATGAAAATGCAACATGAAAGTGGAAGCAGATTTGGAACAAGCGCGCTTGGTGGGAAGAGGTGTTTTGTTCCCGGACTGCTCCACAAGAGTCGATAGATTAATTAACAGTGACTTACCATACAAAGCGCTTTGAACTGAGTGTGTGTGTGTGTGTGTGCTGACCACAGCCACCGTGACGTGAAGACTTTGACCCACACCCCCTTAAGCAGTCATTAGAATACTAGTTCTTGCTGGTGACAGGCCAAAATTGCAAAAAAAAAAAAAAGCTGCACACACACACACACACACACACACACACGCACACACACACACACACACACACACACACACACACACACACAGCCCCAGGTTTCTAACATTCTTCTAATGGCCCCTTGTTCTAGTCACGAAGTCACACTCGGAGTGCATTCTCAAGGCTAAGCAATGTAATGTTTCGTCTCAGACCATGCTAGACAAAACTTCATATGAAGGGACTTTACAGTAACTGAAATAATCTGAAGTCATCGTGTGTATATGCAAGACACCCATAAGATGTTCAGGCATGTGGACCTCGTACCATGTAGCTTGTCTAGGTTTCACTTTTTTTTTAAGTAAAGGGAAAACATCTTTATTTTCCATGCCCCTATCAAAACAGAAATAAATGCGTCTTGGGTAGACAGTTGGAAAAGTTGATTACAAGGTGAACTATGAAAGCACTGGAATTATTTCTGGATGCTTACAGTAACTCCACTTCCTGTTCATGCCCATGTTCACAATGCCCCCTAGAATCTATATGCACAACTCGAGGGGTCGCCATAGCGGACCGTCCAATTCGCACACAACTTGGGACAAGTTTTACATGGGATGCTCTTCCAGCCATCTTATCCGGGCTTGGGACTGGCACTGCATCCATTGAACCCGGGCCTTTCACATGGCAGGCGAGAAACCTACCACTGAGCCACCAATGCCCTGATTACTGGTCAGTTGTACCGGTGTCTGGACAACTTAAAAGATATTAACACAATGAATAACGTAAATTAAGCTGATGAAGGTTGGTTGATTGGAGGATGCTTCAGAAAAGCTATTATTATTATTATTATTATTATTATCCTGTGATAGATTTGCTTCCCATCCAGGATGCACTCCTCAGGATCCACACTCCACAACAACCCTGAAATCTCCTCTCTGTCAACAGGGCTCTCCATTTTGGAAATGCAACTCCCAGAGGAAGATGTTCTAGCCAGTAAAGATAAGAGCATCTTAATCACTAATTGCTTTTCCTTAGGATTTCATTTTCTTCAATTGCATGGTTTAAACAATGATGCATCCTTGTTTGGTCCCAGTCCAATCAAAGCCATAACTCGTACATTTTAAAGCCAGCTTAAACAGTCATGTCAATCAGTTACCACTTACACACACTTAGCTGTTGTAATGAGTGTGTTAACGCCTGAAGGCGCTTATAGATGTAATGAAATATGATATAAAAAGAGGTGTGAGTTTATGGACTCGTACGCCTTCAACCACTTCTACAAACCCAACTTTTCACTAATATAAATGAGTATGAATGACTAGGAGTGATAGAGAAGTGTGTGCCTGTGTGTGTGTGTGTGTGTGAGGCTCTTAGACATGATTACTCCCTTGATAACCTAAGTCACGCTATTCCCACAAGTTCCTAATGCATTCAGACACCGAGAGGGAGGTGTGTAAACATTAACGCTGAATGAAGGTGACAGCCAAACACACACACACACACACACACACACAAGCTAAATCAAGGAAGGAGTCCACAAGTGCACCTGAAAGTTACCCAAAGCAACTTACATGCATATACATATTCTGTTTCAGAACACTTTAGCATCTTCAAGTCCATAATCTCCATCTAATAGTCCTAATCTGATGTCTTGTTCATGACTAGGATGGTATTTGGTGTATTTCGGTGCACGCCAACCACCTTTAGATAAACACATCTGTGTTCCGTGTAGTCGGTTTAACCTCTTACTCTCACTCCGAACACATGGAAAATTTGCAGAGGCCCTTGTCGGCGTGCTTAATGCAAAAGCACTGTTACCAGACTGAGTCGGCATTCACGATTTCTACTCATGCATCAAGTTCCAATAAATTCAGCAAACGAATCTGTTTGTGTGATGTTCAGATTGCACAGTGCGGCACAAACAGGGCACGTGCCAACGCGGTCCTATTGGGGATCTAACGACACCTGATTCAATTATCAATCTTTCTTTTCTTGTTTTACCTCAAACAATTGGTTTGGCTTCAGGAAGGTAGATCTCCATAAGGAGAGTAAAAAAACAAACAAGTCTTGACACCATTTCTTAATATACATTCCTTGCTATTTCTTCCACATATCCAGCTCATTTATTAAAAGGCTCAGGTGCACACTATCCTTAAACATATATTCAACTGCACCAGTGATACGGCCCAAATGCATGATCTGTTGATGTGTTGTGGAGCAGAATTAGGAATTATTCTTGTGTTTTGCTCCGAACACGTGCGTCATAACGCACCACGCGCAAAAGGCGCACGGAGACAAATTGGAAACGCGCGAAAAAAAAAAAAGAAAAAAAAAAAAAAAAAACCACGCGAGCGCAGTTTTCCCACGCCGTGCCGAGACGCGCAATGCGATGGAGAACGTGCGAGAAGTAAGTCGGACCCACCTTTTTTGAACTCCTCGAGCATGGCGTCCAGCTTGGTGTCGTTGAAGACAAAGTGCAGCGGGTGGCTGTAGAACTTGGTGACGGTCTTGAGCGGCGTGCAGTCGTCCGGGTCGACGAAAGCCAGGTCCTTGACCAGCAGCATGTCGATGATGTTGCAGCGCTCCTGCTCGAACACGGGAATCCGCGTGTAGCCGCTCTCCATGATCTCGCTCACCGTGGCGAAGTCGAGCGCGGCGTCCGCCGCCAGCATGAAGCAGTCGCGCAGCGGCGTCATCACGTCCTCCACGGTCTTGGTGCGCAGCTCGAGCGCGCCCTGGATGATGTTCAGCTCCTCCTTGACCAGGTCGTTGTAGGGGTCGGTGACGCGCAGCATCTCGAGCAGCTTCTCGCGGTTGTACACGGTGCCGATCTCCTGGCCGAGAAGGTAGTCGAGCAGCTTGCTGACCGGGTACGACGCGGGGAACGTCAGCAGCATGAAGAACTTGGTGAGGAAGATGGTGTTGGCGCCCACGGCGAGCCCGTGGCGCGAGCAGATCGCCTGCGGCACGATCTCGCCGAAGATCACGATGCCGATGGTGGACATGACCACGGCGATCAGGCCGTTGCCGGCGATGTCGTCCAGCAGGATGGTTAGCGTCGTGTTGACGAGCACGTTCCCCAGGAGCAGCGAGCAGAGCAGGTAGTTCCCCTGGCTGCGCACCGGCTCGATTTTGCGCGCGTAGTTCTTCTCGCGCTCGGTGCCGCAGTTCTGCACGATCTGCAGCTCCATCGGGTCGAGCGCCATGAGCCCCAGGTTCAAGCCGCTGAACATCCCGGAGAGGCAGAGCAGCATGGATATGAAGATGACCTGGAGCCAGAAGGGGAGCAGGAACTTCCTCTCCTCCACCACGATCACTTTGGTGTCCTCACCTTCGTGGTACACCCACGTGCTTTCGGTCCACGGGTCGTGCGTGCCAGCGGGCGTGGACGTCGCGATGCACAGGTAGTACGCTTTGCTCCTCTCGGTCTTCCTAAGCGGCTTGACCTCGATCTCGACCACGCCGGACGTCTTGCGGCTCAACACGATGTTGGGTAAGATCAAGATGTCCGATGTCCGGATGCCGCACGCGTGCGAGCCCGAGGTCTCCTCGTGGCTCTTGTTGTCGCCGCCGGAGCTGTCGAGGCTGGAGACCGCGCGACTCCGCTCGTGCTCCGTGAACGCGATCTTGGACCACGTCTCGTTATTGATGTTGTGCCCGTACACGCGCAACTTGACCCGCGAGCGCTCGCTCACCCGCAGATAGCCCCTGTCCATGAACGAAATGTCGTCCGTGTCCTCCAGGCGCAAGCCGATGATGACGGTCTCCTCTCCCCCGCCTTCTTTGGCGCGCGTCGGCGCAATTAAGCAGACGGTCAGGAGAATCAGCGTCGCGGCTCGGACCGGGACAACTGACGCCATTTTTGCAGCCACCGACGGCTCTGCCATGTTGACAAACCGCTTGAATGAAAATGGCTTTAAAAAAAAAAAAAGAAAAGAAAAGAGAGGAAAAGTCAGAGCCAATCGGAGTGCGGCTTCATCTCGGCTGCACGATAGCCTCGGCTCAGCAGCTGCCTGACTCCACAACTCGGCAAAAACTGACTCCACTTCAGCGCAAACTCGTGCCTCTCCTCCAAGTCCCGGTTACAGGCGACTCCAGCGACCAATCCGTGCTCTGGGGCGGAGAGGTGACAGCTGGACCGGCCAATCGAAAGCCGACAATCAGGACCACTACATGCAAATAAGCTTGGACTGACATTTCCGACGTTTGAGAAAAAAAGGAAAAAAAAAAAAAACCCGACGATGGAGTATTGATCAGCTGTGTGTAAGTAGTTCTGATTGATCAGCTTTACTCCATTCTTTACTACAACAGCACAATGCACACTTCTGATCACCCTGTGACTAATCAACTGGATGGAATTCATTCATACTTTATGCAGTGACTGGTAGGAATGATATAATAATATGGTATAATGCTGCAATTTTCATCTAACTTTTTAAATAGTTAATATACAGTGTGTTGGATGTTATACCTTTATCTTGTACTTCAATTTCCTTTGCTCCGGTCGACCTAAATTTCCCCTTTGGGACCAATAAATAAAGTGCATTGATCATTCTATGACTCTACCATTGATCTCTTTCATTTAAAGATGAAATGCCAATTCACAATTCGATTACTGACAGGTGGTTTGCTGTTAATAAATAAATAAATAAATAAATGAATTAATAAATCTGCATGGATGACTTCATTCATTCTGATCTGGCCTTCATTCACCAGAATCATGCTCAGTGTAGTTTCTTCTTCATCACTCTGACCACTCTTATACTGTAGACATTCAACATGCTCTTATCCCATTATTGAGTATTTCCCTCAATATAGGCGACTACTACAGGCTATAAAATGCTTTGAGATAACGAGTGGTAGTGATCTGCATCACATTAAAATTGAGCTTGATTACATGCCGGGCTCATGGGTGCTGTAACTCTCAAGCTTGATGAAACCAAACCTTTTCAATTGTCATAGCATTTTTACAGCCCCCTAGAAACTTGAATCATCCTTATTTTTACTTCCCTTCCCTTAAATGCACCCCTGGCTGGGGTTGTCAGTTTCCTTGTCGCCAAGAACCCCTTTAACTGTCAATAACATTCAATAGCTGATCTTTCAGCCAACAGAATACACTGCATGAATTATTCATTATTCGAGGCCTAGTTGTATTTGAGTTTTGGATTAAACAACAGTTAAGTAGTCAAGTAGTCTAATATCTATTAAAACTATGCAATAATGCTGGTCATCATTGTGCTTTTGTAAATCTGTAAAAATAATAATAATAATAATAAATAAACGATGGAACCATTTGATCAGTAGAACCATGTGGAAATTATTTTATTTTATTATTACAATTATTACATGCATTATGCCATTATTACTTAAACATTATTTTTATGCTTTCCTATAGATGAATTCTATTCTATCACTAATGCATTTTTAATTATGACTTATGAATTTTTATTCATGCTTTTCCCAAATTTGTAAGAATATTATGTTCAATGAAAATCTTTTTTTTAATATATACTAACAACACTGTCTAAATTCATAGTTTAATACTTTATCATTACATTTTGTTTGTACTTTCACATACAGCATGACTCCTGAGGGCCACAGCACAACCCTGTGGATGAAGCCACATTCACACTCCCCAGCTGCTCTGCCAGATCGAAGGGGTTCATCGGCATGACCTGAGGGGAGAAAAGATGTTGTAACTCTGTGAAACAATTTCATATTTAAAGCTTAAGATTTCGTATTTTTTTTATTAGCTGATGTTTTACGAACTTCAACAGAAGTGCAATAAACAGCACATTGCTGAAGCGGAAAGAGTACAGTGCGAAATGAGTACTCATTAACACGGTGTCCTTGGTTTGATTGGGGGTGAGGCTGCTGTGTGAGTGTTTATGATTCTTCCTGTGGCATAAATACTGGTAATCCGAAATTGGCTCAAACATTTAAACATGACACAAATATTAAGTGCTACAATTTGGAAATGTGACAGAGGTTATTTTACAGTGAATAGAAGACACACTACTGTAAGTGTGTGCGCCTGGGTTAATGCTTGTGTGTGTGCATACAGGTATGTGTGTTTCTGAAAATCCCATTGACAGTACTCACTAATGAAACATCCATGATAAGAGTGCCAAGATTATGCAGCTGTCTATCTGATGTTTATCTTATCAGTTAGTTAAATTAGAAACAATGTGACCTGGGGACGCGGCTTCTACAAGGACCAAAGTCATAAAACAAAACATTTTCTTGAATGGTATGTGAGCCCACCAGCCTTAACAAATTCACTTTGTCTATCTCATACACCAGTGAATCAAAAGTGTGAGCATGAATTACTCTGTCATACACAGTGTAGCATTTTATTGCTCTAGCTACAGTGTAAACCTGAATAAGTTGGCAAAACTGAAAAAGTTTGAGGTAATCGGTTACATAATTTTTTTGAAGTAATGATGTTTTCAATTTTATGTGAACAGAACTATCGGTTGAGTTTGTTGTACTCATTAATATTAATCATTCTTTACGTGCATTACTGAGTAGCCTAACTTATACTATTTAATAGCAAGTATAATTTTTTTTTAGTGGTTGAAAATCAAATAAATTGTTGTTGGTCTTTCGGCTGCTCCCAGCAATGGGTCGCCACAGCAGACAATCTGGTCCGCACACAAGCTTGGCACAGGTTTTACACCAGATGCCCCTCCTGACGCAACCCTCCCATTTTATCTGGGCTTGAGACAGACACTTCATCCAGTTGTTGGGAATCGAACCCGGGCCTTTCACATGGCAGGCGAAACACCTACCACTGAGCCACCAGATTTTCTGAGCCAGAAAAGATTTTAAGTTGGAGGACCTAAGTTGGAAGTAACAGTTTACTGTTACTTAAGTACTTACAGTTACTTAAAATATAAAATCTGTTCAGCTACGTTGAAAAGTGTCATTTCTACAAAATCATAAATACCAAAAAGTTCTAAATACGCATCAAGGTCTATTAATTTGAACTAATTGTAATTACTTAAGTACTCAATATGCTTGCGCATTAGGGTTTACAGTGTAGGTAACGTTCTGGTGTTACTGCACAAGATGATGTAATCAAATAAATGTAACTCTACTTTGGATTATATTGGTACCATTTTTTATAAAATGACTTGTCATGTATCTAATGTTTATGGTCATAATTCGTTGTTTTTTGAACCCGAACACCAACCTGAAGTTGGGTCCTTGAGCAAGGCACTTAACCCTCTACTCTTCAGATGTATAATGAGATAAAAATGTAAGTCGCTTTGGATAAGGGCGTCTGCCAAATGCTGTAAATGTAAACATGTAATGTAAATGATTGCAGCAGTTAACTCCAACTTGTTGAATGCAATCTAAATCTAAGCCACAGTTGTGCTGAACAACAGCAAGGTTTCGGCTAGTTACTGAAGCAATCAGCGAGATGATAAGTATAATGGCATTATACTTATCATCACTGTGGCATTACAGTACAATTTGAAGCTTTAGAAGCAGAGCTGCTTCTAAAGCAGAGTTAAGCAGGGTCTACAGATGAGAAGGTAAGAGAACTGAAGGACTAATGTGCTGCAGGTTGAATGAATAATAACTGCTATAATCATAGCAGATTATTTTATGAATAATCATAAATATTAATGTGCAAGTCAAGTCTTCAGTGCTAAAAAATGTCTCTTTCTACAAAAAGACAATTGAAAGTTCAGACAAAAACATTTTTCTCCATTCTGAAAACAGACACTCTGTCTGTATTATAATAGACATAAAGTGTCTGGGAGGTTATAAATAGGCCGCGATTCCAAAAGATGGTTTCTTATGTCTGAACGCGTGTGGTGGCCATGAGCTGTTCTGATAAGGTGACGTTCCTTGATTGGAAAGTTAATAATGCATCTCTAGTGTTAAGCAGAGATGCAGCTGTTTGGCCTTGAAGTGCTTTTGGGGCCATGAGTAACGCAATGGACAAAACAAACTGTGTCCATGTGAAGGGATAGTCATAACAGAGTAATGTGACTTTTATTAGTAAATTTACTGGAACAGCTCTTGTTTAACTAGGGACAGGAATGTGATGAAATTATGGTGTAACGGTACAGAAAATCGATACCATACAATACAGTGGCATATTGAAATTTTTAGACAAAGAGAAAAAAGTTTTGAAAGGAAAGGGTGGTAGAGGGAAAGTTTTTTATGAGTGTATGTGTGCATGTCATGTTTTTTCATCCAGTTATACAGACACAGAGTAATGTCAATAATGATGCATGGAAGTATTTTGGTACTGTATATTTTTAAAATCTGCAGACTCCTATTAACCATCAGAGTCTATACTTGCTTTACTATTAGTCTTATTTTATGCTGCAAATCCCCCATACTATTTCCATATTGTATAATGTTAAATGATAAATGTCTCCTAACAAAATGCACAGCAGTGATGAGCTGTTACTATAGAAACAATAACGCATACATTTGAATCATTATTATTACAGCTGAAGCTACTGTCCAGTCCTTGTCATGCAGATACGTATAGCAAAATAGGTGATAAGTTCAGAAAAAGTTCAGAAACTTTCTGATTCTGAATTCTGAAATCAGATTCAAAAATTTTGGTACTGTATAAACCATTCCAGTTTTTTGGTTTGCTGCATATCAGCATGTGCAATTCTTCTTAAATCAGTAAAATGATGCACATTAATTAATTGACTCTTTTAGGCCCTCATGGATGAAAACATTACCATTAAACATATTATCTCATGTTTACTGTATGACGAGGCTCATAACCTGAAAACGGCGAAAATCTGCGAAAGAAATTTCACTCCTTCCAAACAAAAGTGCCAACACTAACTGTGCCCTCTAATTATATCTCTTCTAACAAATTGAGTCAGGCTATGATTGTGCTAGTGTAGAGTCCACATCAGCTGTAAATTCTGATTACTGTTGAAGTTTTCTAATTGATCTAATTTGACTGCTCCTCCTGATCCACACTAACACTAATAGAATGTTGTTGGGTCTCTCGCGGCCCATGGCACCTTTTTAAACACTCCTTATTCTCTTATATTGTTCTATTAATCGTGCATCTGTACAAACCTTGGGTTTGGCACAGCATGCTCCTGCTTTTGTGTTGCTTTGTGCTTGAGTCTGGAAAGTGAACTCTTCAGCAAACCTGGAGTTCTTCAATATGTTGGCCAAATCTCCATCCACCTCCATCGCCTCATTCACCTGAACAACATTCTATTCAGTAACTTTGTAATGAACCTTGTATATTGAGAAGTTATTAGACATGCACAATGAGTCAGGATGTATATTGTGTATGTCAGGCGAATATCAGCTTTTCAGCATTTTAAGATTTCCATACCTTGAAAGTATAATGAGCATCAAACTCAACTTTTTCCTCTGACCCTGTAATGTTTCCATCATACATGGCAAGACATTTCTCCTTTTTAGAACTCTTTGGTATTTTGAAGAGACGATACGTAGCAGAGACAAATTTGTAGTCAGCTAAATTTAAAAAACACACAGTGACTGTGTTACAAAAAAAAATCCTTTCAGGAAGGCAAATGAAAAATGTACTGAAAAGGTAACGAACGACAATGGCTTAGATGAAAACACAAGTTCAAAACTATAACCCCATTCCAGTACCTAGGAGCTTCTCAAGCTGTGGATTGCCTACAGAAATTACACTAGCTGTGACCAGTCTGGGTTTGCAGAAACCAACGTCCTCAGCCAGTCGCACAAGGTCTTCCCACCAAAGAGCTCCACTCAGACACTCACCTGAAGCAGAGAAAAAAATACTCTCAGAATAGTGCAAATCAATAATATGTGAACAGTTTGGGAGCAAAATGAGATACATCCATTTTTCCAGTTTCGTGAAAGCCTGAGTTTTCTTCTTTTCTTTTTTTTTTCCAAATAAAGCAAAAAGGTTTGAAGGGTCATAGAAAATATTCTGTGCAAGGGTGGCACACATATCAAAATGTTTGGTCAACTACTTTTTGTTATATCAATGTGAATTTTGGGCGATTTTTCAAAACCCTACATCTCCATCTCCCATGGTTGTGCCACAATGGATAAATCAGTGCACAATTTAGTATCAGCAATATGTCAGTTGAGTTTTAATAAAAATATAGCAAACTCATACTCTGATTCTGATTTTGTTGTGATTCAGAAAGCAGTGAAAGCAAATTAGATAAAGGAAAGAAAGGGTACAAAGATTCGCAAAAAGTACAAAGATTGTTGAAGATAATGAGAAACATCATAAACAGAAACATCATAAACCATACAATATAAATGTACGTGGATCTCGTTTCCCTTGTACACAAATGTTTATACGTTTTTTAAATGTTATTTCTCTGCTAAACCACAGTGCATACACTACAGTATCCCACATTGTTCAGTATGTAACATGGTGTTTAAACAACATCCAGTTGCATAATGTTACATTTCACAGAACGTATCATGGATACTAAGCTATGCATACCTACGTATGTAATTCTTTACTGCTGGAAGTACTGCAATGGGAGTAAGAGAGTGGAAAAGCCCTTTTCTTGGCTTAAACATTCTCCAAAAATCTACTTAACACATTTAACCCATTTGCAAGTGGCTACATGTCATGCTTTTCTCAAATCATGGAAGTTTAAACCTTATGAAATAAAAATATTTATTATAATTTTATATAACAGACATGAATAATTTGGCTAAAGTAAAAAAGTTTGAAAATGCCATTTATCGCTTTCTGCTATCAATATGGAAATTAGAAGACCTGAATTAAAAGATCCGAATCAAAAAATGTGAAATCTGCAAAATAATTCTTTTTTGAAATACCTCATAAATGACTATGTAAAGCTTTGAAGGCTAGTTATCTTATCAGTTCTTTGTAACCATAATAAATCAACAGCAATGTGAAGTGTAAAAGTGTGAATCAGCATAACTGACTGATTACCACCAACATCAATTCATTTCCTAAAACAGCAGTGTTTTACTTCTCTAATTGTACAGCAATTTGCCAAAATTGACACGTTGCACCGTTTATTCATTTATAGTTACATTCAATAGTTTGCAATATCTTCCTGAAAACATACTGTTGTATCTTAATCTCTGGTTGTTGCTGACACTGAAGACTCTTTTCAAAATGACGCCTAAACATCTCATTGTTAAATACTTAATCATATCATCAATTGCACATATTCCTTTAATCTATGTATGTGCCGTGTCCACCATACATATCTTTGTATATTGTTATAAAAGGGAATAACAATGTATTAGAATGTAGTTGTTTTCCTGTAGCTGCTTTACTCGTGTTCCTCATCTTGTATTTGATTCAGTGCAGGTTTTTACAAAGGACGTTCAACATGATACAAGCCTTCCTCAATTATCCAGGTATAGGACTGGTCAGAGTGCACTGGATTAAGGGAACAGACCCTAGAACCTGACAGTGAAAATCACTATAGGCTAGCCACTAGAAAACCCAATGTATGAGAATGAGTGCATTAATAAAACAATTGTAACTTACCTATTAATGTTAATTTTAACATACAGTATGTTAATGCTAGCTAATGCATAAATAAGGTTTTATATACTGTAGGACAATAATTTAATACATTAATTGTGAATGAATTTCTTAGTATTTTTCTTCCCTACTGTATCTACAGTAAGATGAAATATGAGACTCCATTTGAGATTTGAATCGTTCTCTTACCCCACAAAACTTTGTTGGCTCTAAGGGATTCTGAAATTGGTGCATTGCTGTAAACGTCACTAAAATACAGCTCTCCCCCTTCCTGAAAAGCAAACAAAAATATATTTAGCTATTTTTCACATATCAGAACTCTCTGGAGGAAACAGGGAGTCTAGAAGTGACTGGAACTCTACTGCGCAGTACTATATGAGAAATATGATATTTATTCCTGTTTTGGATGTTATGCTTGAAAGCAAAAGTACCTTTAATACATGGTAAGCCTCTTTCAGGACACTAGCCTTGTCAGGTGAAAGATTCACCACACAATTTGATCTGTAAAAAATAATGAAATAAATAAATAAATAAAGGATGTCAATAATAATAATAATAATAATAATAATAATAATAATAATAATAATTCACAGCTTTATAGTGGTATGTAATAATTTACTATACAGTGCCAGGAAAAAATATTTGTCACCTTACTGTTTTTTTTTTCCACACTTAAATGACTGGCATCATCAAATTTTAATATTACACAAAGATAACCTAGTCTGGACTTTAATCCAATTGAGATCCTTAAACAGACCGCCCATGCTTGAAAACCATCCAATGTGGCTAAAGTAAAACAATTCTGGAAAGAAGAAAGGTTCAAAATTCCTCTAAAACTCGGGGTATCTCTGTGGGAGTTATTAACATCCCTCGTACAGCTCTGACCTCGCCCCAATCCATTGTGGGATGTTAAAGGCGTTCCTGAGAGGCCAGCGTTTCAGACGTGAAGCATAATGGCTTTGGCGTACTGAGAAACCTTTCTACCTTGATGGTATACAAGTGAAACGCTGGTATAAGTGCATTAGTGTAGCAGGTGATTAAATAGAGGAATAAAAGAAGATTTTACTCTCATAACTGTGTTCTGCACAATTAAAAGTCCTGGTTTGAGTTGAGCAGATGTTATTTATTTATTTAATGTTTTATTTTTTACAGCCAAAATTCTACAATGCTCTAAATATTAAAATATTTCAAACAGGGATTTTTCCTAAAGAATTGTAACTTGTTTATCTTCATATATTGAAATATTTAATCCTCAGCAAAATGTTCACTAAGACCAATCTATGCATGTGATTCTGCTGGATAGGGGTAAAATTCATAGATTTTCTTTCTGGATTTGAAACAACTGTGTTCAATGTAACTACTTAACATAATGTAAAGAAAACATTGTACACAAATAAAAACGTGTGTGAAAGCCTTACATGATTACATCATAAGAGTTCTCCTTCAGCCCTGCTTCCCTCAAGGCCTCAATGTATCCTTGAATAAAGTCGATATTTGGTTCCTTATACCCAAACTTCTCCATGTGATGGTCTATATATTTCCTTGCGACCTCAAGCTATAAAATAAAAGTCTCGCATTTAGAGGTGTCTTTTTAAACAAAGCTACATGAACTGTTTTTTATTCATTATTTATACCACACCACTGGTGACTTCTCAATAATTTTCCATACCAGCAGCTCTGGCAGTACTGGTTTGTTCTGACCATGTCATTAAATTGAACTTAGAGCACTTGTACCACACTCTGCCATTGGATCTCATCAACCAGACTCACCTGATGTTCTGTCATATCGAGTCCAGTCACATGACCACTCTCGCCCACCAACCGACTGAGCACATAGCAGTCACGTCCACTGCCGCAGCCGAGATCCAACACCCTGCAGCCCTCCACACACTCTGGAACTGCCAGACCACAGCCATAGTACCTGAGAGAAAAGAGAGCACGGTTGACCAGCAGGGGGATCCCAAAGACCGCTCAAAAGCCAGAAGGCATGCAACATCAACCATGAACAATGTGTGTTAAAGCATTCAGTAATCTGAATCATTAAGGGAGAATCACACTTGTGTAAAACATGAATATTTGTGTTACCTGGACTTATGTTGTGGAATTAGCCATACTGTACATTCCTAATAGGAACTAACCTAATTGTCATATTATATATTTAAAGTCTAAATTAAAATATTGTGAAAATAAAACACAATGACAGAGATATGTAATTCTAAACATTTACCTATAGGGGCCAACATTCTATTTTTAACATTCTAGAAAGGACTAAGCAATAAGAATAACAACAAAAAAAGGCCTCAAAGGCAGATTTCTTCTAGATAAAATCAAAGCAAAAGTAAATCATTACCAAAAACAAGTGTGAATGTGTGTGTGTGTGTGTACGTGCACATACACTAAAATTTCAAGATAAGAGTGTTATTAAATGTTAATGAAGAGTGTTGTTAACTTTAAAGTGTTTACTATGCAGCTCTGCAGCCATGCACGTTCTTCAAGGCCATAAAACAAGTTCAGTCTAATATGTTTTGAATACAATTAAAATAGCGTTTACGATTGTGAGCGGTCATAGGCCGAGTTTACTTTGCCGTGACGTCCGGGTGAACTTCGGTCAGAGCTTTCCTAATGTAGACGGGGATGGGTTTGGCTGAAGGGACACATGCATTACTCTTTAAATCAGAGCTCTGCTTCAGGATTTTCCCATAGTATTCCTGTGACACAAATTCAGCATGAAAGACATTTCAATATTTCACAAAAAAAAGAGAAAATAAAGCCAACAACAAGAAGCATTTCTTTAATTTTTATTGCATATACACTTTGAAATGTTCAAACTGTTGACACATATGCATTTTAAGAAAAAGTAAGTCAGAATAAAACTTTACATTTTTAATATCATTTTTAATCTTAAGCACCACTTTCCAAAAAAAACCCACCATTTTTAATTGCTCTAGTGTGTTTTACGTTATCAACTACAGGTGAGTCATAAGGAGACTGATAATAAAATATAATATTAATATAATAATTAATATAATATCTGAATACTTGATACAATACAATACATACAATATATTGATACATTACAAAACATACATGTTATTAATCCAAAATGTTACTGTTATTATTATTATTATTATTATTATTATTATTATTATTATTATTATCATCATCATCATCATCTTCATTAATTGGTACCCCCCCCCAATGCTCGGCCGTTACCCCTCACCTTAACATCGTTGTAAACTTGTGCAGCAGCTGGTTCACTGTAAAAAAGAAAGCATGTTATGGTATATTACAGGCACACACACAAATCTAGAATTGCTCTAACATACACTGCCTATCCTAAAGGAAAAAAAAAAGTCACTGTTTTAGAAGTGTCTGCATCAAGCAAAGGAAACAACTAGGGAGATTGCTGAATTTACTAATCAGAATTAGGTTAAGAACCATCCAATAGATTATTCAAACCTGGAAGGATAGCGCTAACAATGTGGTGGGAAAAAAAATCATGAATAATTGTACATCATGTAAACGACTGGTGAAGTTGCATTATAAAGAACTAACAATAGCCCTCATGTTTAGTACATTTAATAGTGGTTGTAAGATCATTTACATACGCAGTGTGATGAGTATTCGCAGGAATGGAACTAATCTAAGCTTTGGACTTTGGAACAATGGAAAAAGGTCATGTGGTCTGATGAGATTGATCCTATCCCGGAGCGATGGGAGCATCAAGGTAAAAGGCGATAGTGCCCACTGTAAGATAATATATGATAGAGCTTTGTTCGTCGCACTGTAGGGACATTTCTATATTACAGCAGCAAAGACAAATATACAAACATAAAGTAGAGACAGCACAGTTGTGTAAATATTTATATAGAACAAACAAACATTATTAAAAACAAATATTTATTTTTAAATACAAAATTAAAAGTGGTTCAAGCCTCTGGAGGCAGTGTTATGATCTGCGGTCACGTCTAGGCTCATTATGTGGCAATAAAATGAAGTCAGCTGACGACCTGATCTCATCAATAGAGTTTTTCTTTACTGATGTACCATGCAAATTCCAGGACTCAGATTGTGAAAGAGTGGTTCTGGGAGAATGAGGACATGAACTGACACCACATGGTGCTCTGTTAACAAAGCTAAAGACGATTTAACAAAATATAGTGTACAAATCTTTTTTCTCTCCCCGTGTCCAGGCGGTGCACATATCATACAGTATCAACGGACATGAAAAGTACCCCGGCACCACCAAGTAGCCACAGTAGGGCCCTTAATTGCTCAGATGTACAGTATAATGAGACAAAATGTAAGTCGCTTATAATATTTTAACAATAAATGCGTCTGCCAAATTCTGTAACGTAAAGTACACGAAATGATAGAATGACTCATATACTGATGAAAAATGTTTATTTAGCTCCACTGAATAAACGTTAGTTACAGTCGAAGATATGACTCAGCTTCCAGATAAGCTCACCTCTACTGTAAATCTGAGAGTCTTACAGTTATATGCTTAAGTGCTAAATTGCTAAAGCTAACTTACTGTACCAATGCTTTAGTTTTCTAGGACACTGATATACAGTGCAGTGCAGTAAGTGTCACAGGACTACTGAGTGCACTAGTACATTACTGACTGGTTTCCTTTCTAGGGCACTACCAGCTGTGTGTAATAAACACAAATAGAAGTTTTTGTCCTAAAAGTTGTAAACAATTATATCAGTAAACAGTAAACATGCTCAGAGACACAGTTTTAAGCTTTAGATATAACCTGACTTGACCAAGTTTCCGACTTGTAATAGTAATAATAATCATTTCTTACAATATTTAATACAAAATGTACCTTACATACAGTAAGGCAGGAGTGAGTAACTGTACAGGTGTGATTTACATTGTAGCTGTAGAGCAGTTTATGTGAACCTACCCGTCTGCTCGCTTCATGTCGCCAACCTGAGTCGACTCTCAATCTGCACTGATTCAATCCTTCTTTCCTTTTTTTTTTTTATACAACAAACTGAATCTCAAATGTCACAAAATCTCACGTATCTAGTACTAGGCTACTGCAGAGACTGTTTTTGCCCTTGAAGCAGGAAGTAAAATTAATAAACATTTACCGCAGGACGCCGCCAGGGGGCGCAACCCCTCAAAGCCTCATTCCCCTCACACGTGCTCACGGCTAAAACATGCTATTGGTGCTGAAAAGTCTCTCAGGTGATTTTCAGATAATGCCTTTTTTTTTAAAAATAATACTTACAGTAATGCTTCTTATTTCTCGAGCCATGCTTCGTCTTTTTGTAAATATGCATACACATTTATATCTTTAATCAGATATCAGGTATTGTATTTATAAATACAAGTGAATGCACTGTTATATACTGTAGTATCCATAACCTTTTTGAATTCAAATCTTTCAATGATCTTTATTGACATTCAGATCAAAATTTGCCCAAGAAAGATTTCACATAAACCTGACGATATGACATTAAAATGTAAAATTGTTGAGATATTGCCACAATTTGAAATGTTTGGAAACCAAAGTTGGTCACTTCTGTGAAGTAGCTTCTTAGGGACACACATTTCTACAGTATATTATATGCATAACATTAAATAAAATGAAATCAGCACCAATACTGCCAATGGCCATCACTAATCAATTACTGTACATGTCAACTGAAAAAAAAACAAAAAAAAAACATTAGTGTTAAAGTAAAGTCAACATATAACATGTGTCTTAAAAACATTCACAATTATTAATTATTATTAATAATTCACAATTATTCATTCTAAATGAATGTGAGTTTTCTGCATGTGTTTCAAACAGTTTCTGGGCCATTCAGTTTCATGGGGTCTGATTTTAGAGGAGAATAATGTTTCTGCTTTCATGCTGAGACAGGTGCCTGAATACTCATTCTCTCAACCACTCATCGTCTAAACCGCTTATCCTATATACAGGGTCACAGAGAGCCAGTAGCCTATCCCAGGAGTACAGTAAGGCATAAGGCGGGGTACGCGGGATGGGGTGCCAAATCCTTCACAGGGAACACACTCATACACACACTCACATGTTCATTAACACACTATTTGCAATTTGGGAATCAGTCCTTGAACTGTGGGAAGAAACCAGAGTAACCAGAGGGAACTCACCAAGCAAGTGGAAAACGTACAAACTCCATGCGCACAGACCTGAGGGAATCGAGGGAATTCGGGAATCAAACCCGAACGCTGGAGGTGCAAGGTCACAGTGCTAACCATTACACCACCATGCCATAATACAAAATTAATGAATCTTTTTTAATTCCCTTGTTTAATGCGGATATCTTTAACAGCATTTTTTCTTTTGCATTAGAACATACTTATATTATGATTTTTGTTTCCTAGAAGGTTCAACTGTCCAGATGGTCTAGGGATGTTTCAGTAAGGTTCTTGGAAAGACATTAAAAAAAAGAAAAAAACTTTTTTTGAACTCTTGGACGAGATCTCTAACATCAATAGCTTGAGTCTATGATTAGACTGGATTCTGCGATAGATTTATGCTTTGTTTCAGGAATAAAGTTTTTTTTAATGTAGATTCAACAACCTAAAAAAAGGTATAAATAAATAAATATTTGAAAACTAGGTCAGTTTAAACTAAAATAGTATAGTTTAAAACTAAATCAATGACTTAATATTTAATACAATTATTTAATAGTAACCAACTTGCATGGAAACTTCTTTTTTTTCTCAGTAAAAAGTATGTCTAAAACAATAAAATATATTGTTGCCCTCTTCGAATCTTACATAAAAAGAGTCAAGCTAAAGCAGAAAGAATGAAATAAAAAAAAAATTTAAAAAATTTTTTTTTTAGATATTTAAAATATGATGCGATTCTGAAGATAATTATTTTCCAATAAACCATACTCTAAAGTGTTTCATTGTTCTTACTACTAATTATATTTGATAAAAATGTAAGTAACAATGACAATTAATTTTTATGTTTATATATTAACATTGAATTCCATGAATGGAATGTCAACAAAAAAAGAAAAAAAACTCACAATTGCTGCTTTAGGAGTTTAGTGGAATATAAAAATGCTATTGGTTATGTTGCCAGAAATTCACACATCTGAATACATTTTCTTTGATGATGATGATGATGATAAAAAATAACTATAAGCTTTAACTCTTTGAAAATACTTTTTAAAAAGGTTCCCGCAGTTTCTACAGTCACTATACATATTATAACAAATGCATAAATATAAACTTACTGTATGTCATATTTGATTCTACAACTAATGATTTTTCAGAATTCATCAGCACTTTGATGTAAATAATATTTATTATTGCCTCTTCAATCATAAAATTTGCATTTGCAATTTACCATAATGTACTGAATTTCTTTATATGACTGTGTGCTTTATGTTATGTCACTGTCACTGTTCAGTCTGCAATCATACTGTACAGAGAGTCAGCCAGTTTTTGATGCCGCCCCACCTTGCTTTGTTTTTTTTTTTAAATATTTGATTTAATCACAAGATGAAAACCGGATGAACTTGTCATGTTTACTATGTAAATTGTAATGAATATCTGAACATATTATAGGTAAGCATTATCATAAGACTAATGATATTAAGTCACCAGAGGCAGTTAATCAGAAACTGGATCCACGTCCTCACACTGACATGGCACAGCAAAGAGTACTCACTCTGTGGATGTTTTTCTTGTTACATATTTACAGGCAAGGTAAGAGCTAAGAAATGAAAATAAACCTACAAAAATGGGTACATTTTTGAATTTCCCATTTAGATTAATTAGATCAGGTTAATCAGATTAATTTTGCATAAAAGCAGGTCCATCTGTCGTTTACTTGACTACACCCTTATTTCTACAGTAACTTCTTATTTATGGATCTGAATGACTTTACTCCATATAAATATAATATTACAGATGCAGCTTTGTAATAAGTCTCCAATACTGGACTTTGTTACTGTAACTGCAGAAGTAAAAGCTGTAATGTTTAAATGTCCACTACAGAAAAGTTTTCACCACGGCTGACTAAGACAATAAGCTGCATTTTGTCTTTTTAAATATAAGATGCTATTAAAGCAATTTAAATGTGAGTTTTCTAAGAAAGATCTGTATCACTTGCTCATTGCAAGTACTAGTGCACATCTACAGTATGCTTACTAATAAAGGGTCTGTGAATGGTTAGTTAAATTCCAATGAGTGGTTTCGGAGGAGTTGCTGATAAAAGAAATGTATAACTGACAACAGTGTACGGAGCTGACAACACAAGATGATGGATAGTGATCCTATGTGTCCCCTGGCAAAATGAGCATGTATAGCTAATAATATCTATACAATAACAACAACAAGAACTAACTGGTCTCACGGATAACCCAGAACATTAAGTGCAAATATAAATGCTTAAAGCAAAGCATGTGATTCATTAATATATAATAGATTTTAATTGTCAAAGAGCTGTGGTCCAGTACAAGAAGAATCTTGCTAAAACGTCTTGCTACTGTAAGAAAATTGTCATTTTAAGCTGGTGACAGTAACTCAGATGGTGATTGTTGTTGTCTAGTTCCCTGTGTTGGATGTCAAAACACTCCTGAAGTAATTCCAATTAAGTGCAATTCCACTGATACGCAATCCCTGTATGCTGAAGTTAAAAACGCTCTTTGGAATAAGGAAATACGGCCTGTTGCGAACTCAAGCAAAGTCCTAACTGTTAAACTGGGTGTCACTGTCGCTGGTATCCTGGATGTGGTAAGTGCTTCTTACACACGTGGACAAAATTGTTGGTACCCTTCGGTCAATGAAAGAAAAACTCACAATGGTCACATAAATAACTTTAATCTGACAAAAGTAATCATTTAAAAAGATTCTATGAATGTGAACCAATGAAAGTCAGACATTGCTTTTCAACCATGCTTCAACAGAATTAT
>QMIH01001093.1:32490-76746 GCA_003987875.1 Clarias batrachus | reverse complement strand
TATATATATATATATCTTTGTATCTTTATGTATGTATGCATCTGCTCATGTATGTTTTGTTTTTCACTTTCTCATCACATTTTAGTATGGACGAAGACAAGAGTCCTGACTTACCCTACCTTCAGCTCAATTACACTGGGGGTGTCCATCTGGTTCAACTGAAAAGAGTTGCTGCCTCATGTCAAATTTACATCTACACGTTTCCTTTTGATGTCCAGGAATGCTCACTTACTTTTCATTCCTACGTGCTTGAAGGTAACACCGTAAACAATAATTATTAAAGTTACACCTTGCACAAGGACTTTATATTGCAGACACGTCCCATAAACAGATAAATGAATGCAAATAATGCATTATTAGAATTGGTAAATTGCTGTAATGTAAAAATAATTTAAAAAATTATTTATTTATTTATTTTGCCCATAATGTTTTTTTATTATTTATTTAATCTGTGAAAACTATGTTGTGCTATTCTTTCAGAAGATGAAATGAAACTGACTTCTAAATCATTAAACTTTACTGCAAGCTCATCTATTGTTTCTGACTCGGGATGGATATTAGTTAATGTGACGAAGGTTTTTTTGACTTATAATCTAACCAGCATAAGGACTTTTTCTACTATTCAGTTCAATGTGAGTGCCTTCTTCTTCTTCTTTTTATCACTTTAATTTTACAATGTGCTCATGCAAAAGAAATTAGTGTGCATGGACTAAAGCAGTGTATCTCTTTGCCACAGATAACCCTTAAACGTAAGGCTAGTCTTTATGTAGTGAACCTTCTGGTCCCCAGCTGCTTCCTGAGTCTGTTGGATCTGTTCAGCTTCTTCCTGACTCCTGAAGATTCTGAGCGCTCTGCTTTTAAAATTACCCTCATCCTGGGCTACATCGTCTTTCTGCTGATCACTAATGACCTCCTGCCTACCAGTTCAGAACCTACTCCACTAATAAGTATGGAAGCACAATTCAGAGGTGTAGATGGGGTGGGAAGGAGGAATAGTTTATAACCATTGCAAGTACTACAGTAGGTGCATCTCAATAAATGAGAATGTCGTGGAAAAATTCATTTATTTCAGTAGTTCAACTTAAATTGTGAACGAATTAGAATACTTCATAAGACCAATTAAAATTGTTGGCCTTTTGGAAAGTATGTTGATTTTCTGTACAGAAAATGTACTCAGCTTTAACTACTGCCTCAATGCAGTGTGGTATGTGTGGTAAGGTGATCAGTTTGTGGCAGTGCTGAGTTGGTATGGAAGCCAAGGTTTCTTTGACAGTGGCCTTCAGCTCATCTGCATTTTTTGTCGCTCGTTAGTCATTTTTCCTATTTTGACAATATTCCATAGATTCTCTATGGGGTTCAGGTCTGGTGAGTTTGCTGGCCAGTCAAGCCCACCAACACCACGGTCATTTAACCAAGTTTTGGTGCTTTTGGCAGCGTGCCAAATCGTTTTGGACAATGAAGTCAGCATCTTTAAAAAGCTGGGTAGCAAAAGGAAGCATGAAGTGCTCCAAACGTTATTGGTAAATGGGTGCAGTGAAGTTGGTTTTCAAAAAACACAATGGACCAACACCAGCAGCACCATGACATTGCACACTAAATCATCACAGACTGTCGAAACTTAAGTTATGAGCTTCTTCATGCTTCCTCCAGACTCTGAGCATTTGTTTCCAAACAAAACTTGCTCTGATCTCTAAAGCTCTGTGGGTGGTGGCTCTTGATCCCATGACCTAAGCCTCTGCCATTCGTTGTGAAGTTCACCCAAATTCTTGAATCGATCTTGGTTGACAATTCTCACAACGGTTGGTTGTCCATCGTTTTCTTCTACACTTTTTTCTTCAACTCAACTTTCTGTTAACATGCTTGGATACAGCACTCCGTGAACAGCCAGCTTCTTTGGCATTGAATGTTTGTGGCTTACCCTCCATGTGAAGGGTGTCAATGATTGTATTCTGGACAACTGTCAGATCACCAGTCTTACTCATGATTGTGTAGCCTAGTGCACCAAACTGAGAGACCATTTTGAAGGCTCAGTAAACCTTTGCAGGTGTTTTGAGTCAATTAGCTGATTGGCATGTCACCATATTCCACTGTATTAAGACATTGGACTACGGTTTGGTAGGTCCCAGTTTCAAACCCCCACACCAAGCTACCACTGTTGAGCCCTTGAGCAAGGCCCTCCACTGTGCAGATGTATAATGAGATAAAAATGTATATATAAAATATATATTTTTTATTTTTATAAATTTTTTAAAATAAAATTAATTATTAATTTTTATTTATTTTATTAAATGAAATTATATATTATTTATATAATTTTTGTTTTTAGCTGGTATTATTAGACATTTTTATTTATATTGACATCAACAAAGGTTCAAATTTATACATACAGGTTCAAAAATATACATATATCCATTTACATTATGAATGCAGTGGTGCCAATTGCCAAGCCCAAGAAAGCTGATAGCTTTCTGTGACAAAAAAGTGTGTGTGTGTGTGTGTGTGGGGGGGGGTTGGAAGGTGTAGTCACTTTGCCAAAGTCTAGCAGAAGACACAACCACCCTCAACTAAGAGGAAATTGGTTTGGATGGTCAAGACAAACTCTGGAATAAAGAACACCCTACAACATGTTATGCATGGTGATGGTAGCATCATGTCTGGAGTTATTTCTGTTTAAAGGGGACAAAGTGGGTTGAAAAACCCAAACTGAATTAAAAAGTGCACCATTTTTTTGTTTTCATATATTGAAAGGGACGTATTATGTGATATATACTTCATAGTCATATTTTTTTCAGATTTTATGACGGGTCTTTAGAGTATTAATTATGCAAGTACATACTGTACAAATAATTACATTATCAAGAATAAAAAAAAATATTTTTTACATTTTAATATTAGCTGAGGCTTAAACAAGCCAAAGCCAGTTAGAAAACAATTAGCTGATTATATTTTTCCTGCTCTGACAATCCATTACATATATAGAATATATTGAGTGGCCATTAAGTGTGTTATGATACAATAATGTGGTTACTGCACTAGTCTAACTAATGAGCAATCTAAAGTACCATAGAACCATTCTTACTGACTATTGGACAAAACAGAAGAATACATACTGTACATACATACCATGCTGAATACATCTTGATAACGTACTATACATAGTGTTTATGTTTTTTTCTGTGCAGGTGTATTTTTCTCTATCAGCTTGGCACTGATGGTGATCAGCCTTTTGGTGACTATGTTCATTCTTAATTTACATAACAGTGGGCATTTTTCCCCAAGAGCACCTGATTGGCTCCATGTCCTCATTCTGGACTACCTAGCACGTCTCCTGTTCATGTCCCCTAAACATCCTGCTCCTTCAGAGACAGTGATTTTAAACTCATACTCAAGAGGTAATGTATAAACATTTAGATGCCACTAAAATGCCATCCATACCTATGACATACATTTGAACGATAGCTCATGTCTCTACAGGTATGTCACCAGTGACGCCAGACATATCAGGTGAAGCAATGAGACATCTTGATGCTGGAGAAAAGGACGATATTGTGGGTTGGGCTGTGGTGGGTGAGCTGAAGAAAGTGGCCCGAGATGTGTTGGCCATGCGAGTGAGGATGGAACAGCACCTGAGAACCGATGAGGATGGTAATGACTGGATGCTGATCGCCAAGGTTTTTGATCGCCTGCTGTTTGTGGTTTATACCACCGTTGTGATTGTGAGCTACAGTACCATAACTATCATGTGGACCCGTTACTGAGTTTATAGTTACATACAAAATCTGTGAAAAAAAATAACGTCTAATATGCCAAATAATCTCCATTAAACAATTGTCAGTGATCAGTTATTGTAACAGACTGTAGCCCGGAATAAACATACAAGACTGATTATGTTTTACAGCTATTAACTGGAAATATTCAGAACTGATGCTGAAAAGTGAGCTCCCGTATTTACAGTACGCCACATGGAAATATCATTTAATTTTTGCAAATTTGAATATAGTTGTGGATTTTAGACAATTGATTCGGTGCAGGTGCATTTAGTTGACATTTAAAATGATCGTCAATTAACACATACTGTAGAGTATGTTAAGTGCTACTTGTGGTTTATTGATTTCTTTATTTGAACTAATGCGATTGCTAATGATTGTTAAGGTAAACATTATCTAAAGCTTGCTAATTTATGCTAAATAAAATGAATTCTTTTATCGGAAGACCCACAATCCAACACTTTATTAAATAGACACGCAAGGGTCAGACATGGTAATTGTACTATTTTCTAAAACTAAGGTATGAACACAAGGCATAATCAGATAGGAAAGGTGAGGATCATATACAGGGTGGATGAAAATTACCTAGGCAATTGAACTTGGCTGTTGAACTTGTATCACTGGAGTCATGATGAAAACAGTCTCTAAATAGATGATCGTACAGAGGATTTTAGATTTTCTACATTAATATTACAGACAAGGCAACAAAGATGGCCAACCGCTTGACTGTTCAGGAGCGAGCTAAGATCACAGCTTGGTATCAAGTGTGAAATTTCGTTGTTCTTGGGCAGTTATGGTGGTGTACAGTAAAAGAAAGAAATGCAAAACTTTTCATTCAAATCTAATGTCCACAGGCTCAGTGAACCATGCATAAAGAAGTGTCTGGTACCTACGTTGACATTTAAAGATTTGCATTAATTGTCCTATGTAATAAAGTACATGTACACTTTGTTTCAATAAATTTGTATTAAAGACTTTATTACTAATTTTTATTGCCTAGTTACTTTTCACCCACCCTGTACAATAGCATGTACACTAGAATGAGTTTTAGGAAATGATTGTGTGAACAATTGGCAAGGCTTTGCAAAGGTCTTAACAAGGGAAGAGTTCTAAATCATTTGAGAACAACAAATGTTGTGTGACCAAGAAGGACCTGTCTCTACACTTCAGGGGAGTGTGCCTATTAGTGACATGGCAGTGAACCATTCAAAGATGTGACATAGAACACATCTTTTCTTTCTGTTGAGTATGTTTGATGTTTGTATCACATGCTGTTAGACAGAGACTGAATAAATGTTCAGGGCATGTTTTCTGTGTTGGAGGTATTGAGAAATTTTTTATAATAGTTTTGACAGTTGTTCTTCATACATCATTGTTATAAGTCATCATCACTATCACTCCTATTTTCTAAAAAGCCAAGAAAGAAATGTACCTCATATTTGACTATATTTCTAGATTTTTTGACCACATATTAGATGTGACATGAATCTAGCTAACAGAAATACATAAATACATAAATAGGGTATTTTTTTATGTATTATCAACTTGAATAAGCACTAAGAAATTATGTATTAAGAGATTTAAGAAAAATTCACACTGGAAGTCTATACATATCCTTAGTCACCCATATCCTGTACCCTAGTGCAATCAGGACTTTCTGTTCAACAGACGTGAGTGCTTTAATCATAATCTTGTACAGTACTGTTTTATACTACGTACATTGATAGAAACTTGGCGCCAGAAGAGTGTAACTCATCTGCTTATCAGCACACCATGGACCAGCACTGTTGTTGCTTGTATTATGTGTTTTACGAGTTGCCACAATGACCTGCTTTGGCAGGTTATATAAGGAACTGTTAGAAAGGGTGGGTTACCAGTCTCTTGCAGACAGACCTGTCAGATGATCACCATTTGGAGGTGAGTTGGGTCAGGTGGCTAGGAAGGCCCCTGGACAGAGGCTTTCAACTCCCACCTCTAGGTGCCTCAGGGGCGGTAAGCCTTGAACAACGACACCTGTGGTCAGGGAAACTACCGAATGAAAAAAGAAGGCCCTCAGCGGTGCAGTTGCAAGGTACCAACAGGCTCCAAGGATGGCAGCCGCAGCAGTAGGAGAGACAAAATAGCAGGTGTGCAAAAAGCTCAGTGAAGCCATGGAGAAGGTCTATGTGCAGCACCAAGATACTTCTGGAAATCCATCCGGCACCTCAGGAGGAGGAAACAGGGAACCACCCAAGCTGTGTATTGCCAGGATGGGAAACTGCTGACCTTGACTGAGAAGATAATCAGACGGTGGAAAGACCACTTCGAGAAACTCCTGAACCTCATTAGTCCAACATGCATCTAGTGCAGATTCAGAATTGGAGGATCACAGGGGGGTTTACGTCAATCTCCCTGGGTGAGGTCACCGAGGGGGTCAAACAACACCACTGTGGTAAAGCCCCAGGAATTGATGGTGGCAAAGCCTAAGTAATTGAGAAGATCCATCCAGAAAAGACTCTGGGTGTTGAGTTGCTGTCTGAGTTAATTGACACGACTCAACAATTGTGTGGAAGTCGGGGACTGCCGACAGAGTGGCAGACTGGATTTTCTATGGGAGGTACTGTGTGAGTATGGGATCCAGGGGGAGAGAGGATCACTTCTCAGGACAATTTAATCCCTTTATGCTCTAAGTGAGAGCTGTGTTCAGGTTCTCAGCAATAAGTCGGATTTGTTTCCGATGGGTGTTAGCCTCTGCCAGGGCTATGCTCTGTCACCAATCCTATTTGTGATTTTCATGGACAGGATATCAAGGCATGGCCATGGAGGAGAGAGTATCCAGTTTGGTGAGCTGAGGCTTGCATCTCTGCTTTTTGCAGATAATGTGGTCTTGATGTCATCACGAGTCTGTAACCTGCAGCACTCACTGGATTGTTTTGCAGCTTGGTGTGAAACGGCAGGAATGAGGATCAGCACCTCGAAATCTGAGGCCATGGTTCTAAGAGGAAATGGATGGATTGTCTACTCCAGGTGGGAAGCAAGCCTTTACCCCAAAGTGTAGGAGTTTAAGTAGAAATCCAGACAGAGAGGATGGAGCTGTGGTGGTAGTCGTGATGCATCAAGCTCTGTCCTCTGCTCATCTCTAGCACCAAAACTATCACAGAACACCATCAGACAAATTCTTGCCATTATAAAAACAGATATATAAAAATGAGCAAATATATCAGAGGCGGCTCAGTGGCATAGTAGTTAACAGTGTACCCTTGAACCTACAGGGTTGAGTGTTTGATTCCTGCCTTGGGTCTGTGAGTGTGAAGTTTGCGTTTTTTTCCCTGTACTTGGTGAGTTCCTCTGGGTACTCCGGTTAACTCCCACAGTCCACAGACATGCATATTAAGTTAATTGGTGTTCCCAAATTGCCCTTAGTATGTAAATGAGTGTGTACAGGTCTATGTCCTGTGATCGATTGGCAACCTGTCCAAGGTGTACCCCACCATATGTCTGAAGATTCCTCGCCCCTGTCCTGGATAAGCACTAAAAATAATGAATTAATGAAAGAAATATATCCAGATGGAATCCTGTTAAATGGTGTTTATTTACTTCATTAATAAGTTAAGCTGTTCTGGTGGCCTCTGGTATTGTGTGTAATCCAATTTTGATTTTATTCATCGAACTTCCCCAATATAACTGTCATGTTAAATGACTGTACCTATTACAGTGGCCAGTAAAGGTATATGTTCATTTCGAGTACTGCAGTTTCACAGTTGCAGCGGTTATTTGCTAATAAAATGAAACCAGCTGATGACCTAAATGTATTGAATGACAATGTTATTATATCTTCCCTAATGGAACAGGAACTCAAACTGTAAAAGAATGGTTAATGGATCATAAGGAATCATTTTCACACATGTAATCAGTACTAAAAATAGTCAAATTAAATTCTAGAGTGTGCAACTTTTTTTTTTTTTTTTTACTTGGGGGAGTACTCCAGCTTCCTCCCACAGTCCAAGGACATGCAGATTAGGTTAAAACTCTTAAAACCCAAGCAACACAGATGCAGAGCAGATCACAGCATAGGTCAATAACGAGTGGAAAAAAAATATAAAACCTGAATTCTGGAAAGGTTGGGACACATCCAACAAAGGTCTTCGACCTTGTCCCTTACGCACAGAGAACAGAGAAAAAGAGAAAAAGTACAGAGAAAAAGTATTCCACATTTTTTATATCATAAAAAAAATAAATCACCAATACTGTGTTTTGGCTGTTATGTTTTTTGCTTCAAAGATGGTTCAACTGTCCAGTTTTCTGAATGTTCTATGGATGTTTAAGTAAGGTTCTGGGAACACTTTAGGTAAGCCATTAAAAAAGGAGAGAAAAAAGATATCTCTTGGGCGAAATCTCTAACCCCAATAACTTTCATGATTGATTCTTTCATGATAGGACTGGATTCTGGTGCCTTTGGATCAGTTAAATTATTTAAAAATTAAATTTGTCTATTTAAAATACATTTTAAAAAGACAAATGATAATAAATTCAAATTTAAGGAGGAAATGAAGCAATATGCAAAAATCGGAAACTGCAAAAGTCCCATCCTTCTATGTGATGTGTTAATTTAACAAAAGAAAAAAAAAGATTGTGAGTTTCCTTATACTGTAAGAATCTGAATTCTGTACATACTGTACATATCAGTATGTTCAGAGATGTTTAGTGTGGAGCTGCTCATCTGAACGCAACCATAGGATAAACAACGGTAAGATTAAATTTCATGTTTTAGGAGAAATGTTTTTATATACATATATATTTGAAAACTAAGTCAGTTTAAACTAAAACTTGTGTGGAAACATTTCCTTTCAGTAAAAAATATTTCTGAAACAATAAAATGTTGTTTTGTCCTTATAGAATTTTTTTTACATAGAAAACAGTCAATCTAAAGCAGAAAAAAATAATTAAACTTGAATGTTTTTTTTTTTTTTAGATATTTAAAAGATGATGCCATTCTATAGTTGATTATTTTACAATAATACAATATTCTAAAGTGTTTCATTTTTCATATGCTTATAATGTTTAATCCAGTGGAATGTCCATAAAAAATGTATTATTGCTGCTTTAGGAGTTGAGTAAAATGCAAACATTATGATTATGTTGCCAAGAATTTATGTTCTAGTATCCTGGATGTAGTGAGCGCTTCTTACATCTCTTTTCTTATGACTGAAATGACTGGATTTCCTTATTATTATTATTATTATTATTATTATTATAAACTTAAAAATACTTTTCAAAAAGGTTTCCTCAGTTTCTACAGTGCTTTTACTATGAATATTATAACAAATACATAAATATAAAAATAAGTTTTATATGATTCTATAACTAATGATTTTTCAAATTAATCACAATTATTTACCAGCACTTTGATGTAAATAATATTTATTGCTGCCTCTTTGTAAAATTTGCATGTATTTACCCTTAATGTGCTGTATTTCTCTATATGACTGTTTGCTTTATGTTATGTCACTGTTCAGTCTTGAAAGATAAGGAAAAGTTTTTGATGTCGCCCCATCCCCCTTTTTTCTCCTAATGTTTGATTTCAAAAACTGGATGAACTTACTAGTTATGTTTACTATGTAAAGTTATATTTGTGATGAATAACATAATCTAAAAAAAATATTTTAAGAAAGCATTATCTTAAGACTAATGATGTTTAGTCACCAGAAACAGATAATCAGATGCTGAAACCGCGTCCTCACACTGCCATGGCACAGCAAAGAGTACTCACACTGTGGCTGTTTTTCTTGTTTCGTATGTACAGTAAAGGTAAGAGCTAAGATATACAAATGAACTTGCACTACAAATGGTATTAATAAAACATAAAAATAGCTTTTTTAAAAAATATATGAGCTCAATTTTAAATTCTCAATTCAGATTACTTAGAATGGGTCGAATAATTTCACATAAAAGCAGTCTTATAAAAGACATTGTCTGCAATTCACTTGACTACTACTAGTAACCTTATTCATGGAAGGCTTTGAAGGACTCCATATGAATGTAATTTTTCTATAAGGAGAGATTTGCAGTTTTGTAATAAGTCTCCAATATCAGGACTTTGTTACTGTAACTGCAGAAGTAAAAGCTATAAAGTTTAAATGTTCACTACAGAAAAGTTTTCACCACGGTTGACTAAGACGATAAGCTGCATTTTGTTTTATAAATCTAAAAGGCTGCTAAAGCAACATAAATGTGAGGTTTCAAAGGAAGATCTGTGTCACTTGCCCATTGCAAGTATTAGTGCACATCTACAGTGTGGTTCCTAATAAACGGTCTGTGAAGGTTTAGTTAAATTCCAATGAATGGAATTTTAATTTTTATCAAAGATCTGTGGTACAAGAGAAATAAAACAGAACCAGAATTTGTTACTGATGATGACTAATTTTAGGCTGGTGACAGTAACTCAGATGGTGACTGTTGTTGTCTAGTTCCCTGTGTTGGATGTCAGAACACTTCTGAAGTAATTCCAATTAAGTGCAATTCCACTGATACGCAATCCCTGTATGCTGAAGTTAAAAACGCTCTTTGGAATAAGGAAATACGGCCTGTTGCAAACACAAGCGACATCCTAACTGTTAAACTGGGTGTCACTGTCGCTGGTATCCTRGATGTGGTAAGTGCTTCTTATGTCTCTTTTTAATAATACAAAACTGTTTTAATACATTTTTTATTGACTTTTTTTAAGTTCCTCCTCTGTAATTTATTTTTCAGAATGAAAAGGATGAGCAGGTGACATTATTCCTTATAATAACACTTGTAAGTCTCATCTTATATTGGTTGTGTAATAGTTAGATTTCTTGCTTCTTCAGATTTTAAAAACACATTTTTGATCTTGGATAGGACTGGTTCGTCCCATTTCTGAGGTGGGATAATGTTACATGTGGAACTAATAAAATCTCATATCCAAAGTCAGAGCTGTGGCTGCCAGATATCCAAATACAAGAGTTGTAAGTATTCGGGTTATTATATTCATAAAGCACAGTGAGCTCCTATATAAGGCAGCAAGAAAAAAATCTTTAAATGTTACATGGTGCGGTATGGAGAGCCGCACCACGCGATGATTTTAATTATAAGAGCCCTTATGCTGGGCGTTAGAGTGGGTCAATGAAATAGGAGTTAGTGAGAGTGCTTGTGATACACACGGGAAGACCTTCCCGTTTGGAGATAGCGTGGGATTATTAATTAAGGAACTTAAAAGGAAACCAATGAAAACAGTAAACACAAAATAAACAGAGCCCTGCGTCTCCGCAAGAACGGACGGGGCTCTGGAAAATAAAACAAAACTTTTATCCTCTCGGGGCGTTCACCCTTACCGAGAACCTACTGTATGGGAGAGAGAGTTTGTGCTTCGTGCACTAACAAACTGTACTGAGCGCGCACACTGTACTGCCGCGTGCCGCTCACTCTATCGCTCTCAACAGTCTCTGGACAGCTGTCTGTCTGTCTGTCTGTATTTTATTTTATTTATTTTATTTTATTTTCTGCGCCGGTATCAGGGCCCTTAAATAGACACGCCGTCAGGTGCGGCTCATTCAGGCTGATTGCCTGACGGCGGCGTTGCCTAGCAACCGTGTGTATAAATGGCTGTGCTTTTGCCTGTTCAGAACTCCGCGTGGTAACAGCTTGCTGTCATGTTTCGGGTTTGCGAGGCATAACTGCAGAGGCTCCAGGTGTTAAAGGAAACGAAGTTTATTAACATAAAAGGTCAGGGAAACCATCAAACATATAAACTTAATAAAAGGAAACTGAAAGTAAAACACTAAGAAACAAAACAAGACAGCCGCTACTAAACTTACAGACATTTACTATAAGGAAATCAACAGACGCAAGACAAGGAACTCAAAGACAACCAAACTATTTATAATCAAACTAATCACCAACTCGGTTCAGGTGAGCGCACCCTTGGTCACCTGACCGMGTTGCCCCATGGGAACTGAAGTCAAAAATAAAGAAACTACAAACAACCACGGGCGCTTTGGCGCCCTCTAGGGGTTATCCCTGACACTTGCGGATCTGCCCGTTCTGAACAGTTTAAGCACGGCTCTGCCCCTCGCGCGACCCGCGTCGTTACATTAAATTCCTGAAATTATTTTTTTTTACTAGGTAGGGAAACAAAATAAGAATAGTGATCAAAATAGAACAACAAAAAAATAAATAAAGAGATAAAAGACACCTCTGGCTATGCTTCATGGTCATTTACTTACCTCACATTTAAAATATTTTTGACAGATCATTCTTCAACCAATGTGGACAACAACAACAAAAAGGGATTCTTTAAATATTACCATAAGGTGGAGGAATATTTGTGGACTATAATGATTTAAAAAGTTGTAATTAATTTTAGTAAACCTAAAATGGTTATTCAATAACCACAATCCTTATTTCTAAGACTGTATAAGCAAATAATGTAATGTATATACAGTGTATCCGGAATGTATTCACAGCACTTCACTTTTTCCACATTTTTTGTATGTTACAGCCTTATTTCATAATGGATGGAATTCATTATTTTCTTGACAATTTTACAAACATTATGCCATGTTTACAATGTGAAAGAAGTTTGTTCAATTTCAAATAAAAAAAATTAAAAACAAACAGAAAATAACAAATACAGTGGAACCTTGGATTACGAGCATAATTCGTTCTGAAAACGGGCTCGTATTCCAAAACACTCGTAAACCAAATCAATCAAATCTTCCCATAAGAAATAATGAAAACTCAAATAATTCGTTCCACATAATAAATGCAGAAAAATAATTAAAACAATATATAACGTAAAAATAAAACAAGTTAACCTGCAGCTTACCTTTAAAAAAAAGTTAAAATAAGCCTCAACAGATATGTGTTTCCGTTTGAGTGCTCCCTCTCCCCACCTCGCTTTTTAAGTTTCACAACAAACACACACACACAATGGAAACAATGTTTTAACGGGAAAAAAAGAAATCTGTCTAATGACACTCGCGTGAGAGCAGACTAACGGGGTCACTGCTGTAAAGTAAAAAAAAAACAAAAAAACAAATGAACCAGCACCTTACCTTTGAAAAGAATCGCGATAGAGCAGAGTTTCTGTGTAGAGCAGAGTGTGTGTAGAGGGGGGGTGTAAAGGCGAGAGACTGTGTGTGTGTCGGTGTGTGTGTGTCGTAAACCAAGACATGCTTGTTTTTCAAGTCAAAATTTCTAAAAAATCTTTGCTCGTCTTGCGGAACACTCGTAAACCTAGTTACTCGCAATCCGAGGTTCCACTGTACATAAGTATTCACAGCCTTTTCCACTATGACACTCAAAATTGAGCTCAGGTGCACCCTGTTTCCACTGATTATTCTTGAGATGTTTCTACAATGTGATTGGAGTCCACCTGTGGTAAATTCAGTTGACTGAACATGATTTGGAAAAGGCAAACACCTGTCTATATAAAGTCCCACAGTTAACAGTGCATGTCAGAGCAGAAACCAAGCCATGAAGTCATAGGAACTGTCTGTAGACCTCTGAGACAGGATTCTATAAAGGCACAGAACTGGGGAAGCAAAATTTGGCTGAGCAATCAGGGAAGAAGGACCTTAGTCAAGAAGATGACCAAGAACTCAGTGGTCACTTTGAAAGAGCTCCAGTGTTTTTCTGTGGAGAGAGGAGAAACCTTCAGAAGGTCACCCATATCTGTAGCACTCCCCCAATCAGGCCTGCATGGTAGAGTGGCCAGACAGAAGCTACTCCTCAGGAAAAGGCACATGACAGCTGCCTGGAGTTGGCCAAAAGGCACCTAAAAGACTCAGACCATGAAAACTTTTTATTTTTTTGTTGCAGCCTTTGCCACCAATTACTGTCTGTCTTTAAGAGTATGATTCTACAAGATTGCGGCTCTTCTGGAAGGTTCTTCTCTTTCCACAGAGAAATGCTGGACCTCTTTTAAAGTGACTATCAGGATCTTGGTCACCTTCCTCACTAAGGCTCTTCTCCCCCAATCTCTCAGTAATAGCAAATGTTCCTAGGAAGTGGTTCCACTCACTCACTCTCACTCATCATCTAATCGCTTATTCAGGGTCACAGGGGCTCCTATCCCAGGAGACTTAGGGCACATGGCAGGGTACACCCTGGACAGGGTGCCAATCCATCGCAGGGCGCAGACACACACACATACACTCATTCATTCACACACTACAGGCAATTTGGAAACGCCAATTAGCCTAACCTACATGTCTTTGGAGTGTGGGAGGAAACCGGAGAATCCAGAGGAAACCCACCAAGCACAGGGAGAACATGCAAACTCCATGCACACAGAGACGGAAATCGAGCCTGGCCGGGGATCGAACCCGGACCCTGGCAGGTGCAAGGCGACAGTGCTAACCTCTTCCTCACCGTGCCGCCCTAGTGGTTTCAAACTTCTTCTATTTACGGATGATGGAGGACACTGTGCTTGCTGGGACCTTCAATGCTGCAGAAATGTTGGCCAAAAGGCTGTGGGTACTCATGTACAGTACATGATTTTTATTTTTGCATGTTGTCTTTTATTTTTTTTTAAATTGCCAAAGATTTCAAACAAACTTCTTTAACATTATCAATATGGGGTATTGTTTGTAAAATTGTGAGGGAAAATAATCAATTTAATTCATTTTGGAATAAGGCTGTAACATCAAAATGTGGAAAAAATTGAAGCACTGTGAATATTTTCCGGACACATTGCATATGGATGTCTTTATGTATGCATGTACAGGTAGTATATGAATACATGTTTTGTTCATGTATGTACATGTTTTTCTCATCACATTTTAGTATGGACGAAGACAAGAGTCCTGACTTACCCTACCTTCAGCTCAATTACACTGGGGGTGTCCATCTGGTTCACCTGAAAAGAGTTGCTGCCTCATGTCAAATGAACATCTACACGTTTCCTTTTGATGTCCAGGAATGCTCACTAACTTTTCATTCCTATATGCTTGAAGGTAACACCGTAAACAATAATTATTAAAGTTACACCTTGGACAGTGACTTAACAATGGCAGACACTTCCCATAAACAGATAAATGAATTGTTGATCGGGTGAAGTTTGAGTGAGTTAATCTCACAGAACTCACTAATTGTCTATAACAGGAGACCTGGAGCCTATTCCAGGAGACTTAGGGTACGAGAGGGGGGGTTATACCCTGGACAGGGTTCCAATCCATCACAGGGCACACATATATACACACTCACGCACACATTCACACACTACAGGCAATTTGGGAATGCCAATTAGCCTAACCTGTATGTCTTTGGACTTTGAAGTGCAAGGCAACAGTGCTAACCAGATGTTTTTTTTAGAACAGAAATGTTTTTGTAAAGGTTTATTGTAAATCATGTAGTTTTTCCATCCGAAGAAATCCTTCATGACAAGAAAAAAATACTTTTATTCCTCAGTTTAATAAAAACCTTTTCTCATTGTTTTTTATTCATACTGTATGTTCAAGGCATTGATTTATAGCTGTTACAATATAATGGGAGTTGACTTGTCTTGCAGCTGTTCTACAATATTATCTATATATTATTATCTATAAATTGATAAACTTTGACAAATTCTACTTTAAAAATGAGAATTTATTAGTTAAATTATTAGAATTTATAAATTCCTGTGATGTAAAAAAAAAAATAGGAAAATAATTTAACTTTGCACCAGACCACATCACATCACATTGTATGCGCCTACATGTTTTATTATTTATTTAATCTGTCAAAACTATGTTGTGCTATTCTTTCAGAAGATGAAATGACCCTAATTTCTAAATCATTAAACTATACCGCAAGCTCATCTGTTGTTTCTGATTCGGGATGGACATTTGTTAACATGAGAAAGGTTATTTCGACTTATAATCTCACCCACATAAGGGCTTTTTCTACTGTTCAATTCAATGTGAGTGCCTTCTTCTTCCTCTTCTTCTTTTTATTACTTTAATTTTAAAACATACTCATGCAAATGAAAGTAGTGTGCGTGGACTAAAGCAATGTATCTCTTTGTGTTTATGCCACAGATAACCCTTAAACGTGAGGCTAGTCTTTATGTAGTGAACCTTCTGGTCCCCAGCTGTTTCTTGGGTCTGTTGGATCTGTTCAGCTTCTTCCTGACTCCTGAAAATTCTGAGCGCTCTGCTTTTAAAATTACCCTCATCCTGGGCTACATCGTCTTTCTGCTGATCACTAATGACCTCCTGCCTACCAGTTCAGAACCTACTCCACTAATAAGTATGGAAGCACAATTCAGAGGTGTAGATGGGGCGGGAAGGAGGAATCATTCATAACCATTACAAATACTTATTCATGGATTGTTAACATAACATATGTATATGACAGTTACAGTATATACAATCAAAGCTTAAAAAGTTATACAGTATGTACACAAATTTTATGGCTGACTTTGTGTATATTGGCAAATATATACAATAATTATTTAAGTAATTATGAATAAGTAATTCTTCTTCTTCTTTGAACTGATATTATCCCAAAGGAATGTTTTACAACATACGTCTTAAATAGACAATAAGCAAGGATTTTAATTTATTTGGGGCTTTATGACATCTCAAAGGGTTACAAATATACACATGCACATTTAAATTATTAATGCAGTGGTGCTGCAAGTCTTGATTTTTTACATTCATTTGTTTTAGGCTTCACTTTCCCGTTAGTAAAGATTATGGCCAACATACTTGTAATTTTCTGTGCCCAAAAAAACTTGACTCATTGGTTTAAGCAAACATAGTAAAAAGCAAAATTGCAAAAATGCACCTCAGTGCAGATCTGAGAAAAGTCAGGAATGTTTCTTGGAAATATTTTCAAACAGCTACAGATCAGTTTTAACAAGTGTATGTACATACAGTACAAGTTATTGGGAGGTGGTGCCATTTTGACAAAGTCTGAAAGAAGGCACAGCCTCCCTCAACTGAGTGCAAATGGTCAGGAATAAGCTAACCACACAAATAGAGAAATCATCCACTGAATGAAAATTTTCAGACAGGTATGTTTGAAGGAGTAAAGGTGAGACATTCAACCCCAAGAACACCCAACAACATGTTAAGCATGGTGGTGGTAGCATCATGCCTGGGATTGTTCTGCTTCAAGGGGAACCGTTGCATTGGACAAAATGGATGAAATAATGAAAAAGGAATTTTCAAATATTCCTTGTAAATGTATGTGAAATTTACTTTACAGTCATTTTCAGACTGTGAGTTTTTTTTGTTTGGTTCTTCAGAGTGTAAATACAAAACAAACAACAACAACAAAAAAACAGATTCCCTGCTTTTTGTAATTTTTCCATTTTCTTATTAAGTAAGGCTTTACATTAGCTGAGCCGATTATATCGACCTCATTAGAAGATGCTTCCTTGACAGTATGTTGTACATTTGTTCTGCCCCGGGATAAGATAATAATAAAAACAATCCATTGCTATATCCCCCTATGACATGATAGTCATGATGAGTATATAGTGTATACTGTGCGTATTGAGTGGCCATTGAGTGTGTTATGATACAATTTTAAGGTTACTTAAAAAAGTCTAACTAATGAGTTAATTACTCATTATTGGACAAAAAGGAAGAATTAATACATACTTACTATATATACAGCACATCTTGATAACATACTATACATAGTATTTATATTTTTTTCTGTGCAGGTGTATTTTTCTCGATCAGCTTGGCACTGATGGTGATCAGCCTTTTGGTGACTATGTTCATAGTTAATTTACATAACAGTGGACATTCTCCCCCAAGAACACCTCGTTGGCTCCATGTTCTCATTCTGGACTACCTAGCACGTCTCCTGTTCATGTCCCCTAAACATCTTGCTCCTTCAGAGACCGTGATTTTAAACCCATACTCAAAAGGTAACAGGAACATCATTTGAAACACATCACATGTATATTTGTCAAGTAATGAATAAAACAGCAGGGCATGCTACTGTGGAAAACTGATCAACAACAAAAGGGTGTGAAATGGAGGGGTTTATTGCTGCAGTACATTTAATGACGTGAGACACCTACGAAACCTCTCGCTTCTGAAGATATGATAAAGAAAAGATCTTACAAGGCTGACTTCTTCAAAGCAGAGATGTTAAATAAATCTCATCTTATACCACAATCCTGCTGAATTCTTGAAACTGACTACACAAAAGGTGCTGATTAATTTTCTCACGATCATGTCACTGATTTTCCCATAATAGCAATCCTTTGGAACTAAATCAGTTAAATTCCATTTAATTCCATTCCATTTACGTTAAAACCAAGCACATCATTGTTTTTCTTGTGAAATTCCCAATAAGTTTGATGTGTCACATGACCCTCTTCCTATTGAAAAAGCAAAAGTTGGATCCAAGATGGCCGACTTCCAAATGGCCACCATGGTAACTTTAAAAGTTTGCCCCCTCACATATACTAATGTGCCACAAACAGGACGTTAATATCACCAACCTTTCCCATTTTATTAAGGTGTATCCATATAAATGGCCCACCATGTAGTGCTTTTAACAATGGTCATTGTCTCAAAGCAGCTTCACAAAATGAAAAGAAAATAGATTTCAGAAGCAAACACCTCTTTCAGATGAACAAAAAAACTAAAATGCCATCCATGCCTATGAACATACATTTGAACGATAGCTCTTGTCTCTTTATGCTCTCTACAGCTATGTCACCAGTGATGCCGGACATATCAGGTGAAGCAGTGAGACATATTGATGCTGGAGAAAAGGATGATATTGTGGGTTTGGCTGTGGTGGGTGAGCTGAAGAAAGTGGCCCGAGATGTGCTGGCCATGCGACTGAGGATGGAACAGCACCTGAGAACCGATGAGGATGGTAATGACTGGATGCTGATCGCCAAGGTTTTTGATCGCTTGCTGTTTGTGGTTTATACCACTGTTGTGATTGTGAGCTACAGTACCATAACTATCATGTGGATCCGTTACTGAGTGTGTAATTACGTACAAAATGACAATGTTTAACATGCCAAAGAATCTCCATTATTCAATCATCATTGTCGTTAACTGGAAATATTCAGAACTGAGAAGTGAGTTCCTGTATTTACTGTATAGTACACCACATAAAAATATACTGCCATTTAATTTTTGCTAATTTGAGCATAGTGGTAGATTTTAGACATTAAATAAACATTAGTCAGTGCAGGTGCATTTAGTTGGCATTTAAATGATCATTAATTAACACATACTGTATATTACGAGCTACTCGTGGTTTATTAATGTTGTTCATTATTTCTTTATTTTTAACTAATGCAACTGCTAATGATTGTTAAGGGAAATATAATTTAAAACTTCCTGGAAAGCCATTTTAAGATGAAGAAAATGAATGAATAAATAAATGCAGAAAAACATACAGTATGCAGATGATTTGATACAATATGAAACAATTAATAATAATTAACAATTAATAATTTATTATAAAAAAATAAAGAAATACATGCCCTCATTATTACAAAATATCATTGTACTGCATCTTACCAAGGACTGATAATTATTAAATTTTTTTTAATAAAAAAAAAAAAAACTATGGAAAGCTTCTGTATAACAGGTTTACTTTAACAAATTGCTTATATATTTTTTGCCCTAGCTTTCTTTATTATACCCAAGTAGTTATAATTATTCCAAAAGATTAAAAAAGTAGAGTTGTAATTAGAAGTAATGGTCCTAGAGCAATCCCAAGTTGAACTTCACTCTGTTTTGACTTTATGCTTTAGACTGTTAAGAAGTAGGCGGTCAGATTATGCAACAGCAAACAAAGCTGAATGGAAAAAATTAAAAAGGCAAATGAACATCTTAAGGTAAATAAGCCTACGGTAAAATGTACATATACAGCAAGTGTAACAAGCAAGACTCACGGATAGCGTGAGAATCTATTTGCATGGAGACCCACAATCCAACACTTCAGTAAATAGACAGGCAAGAGTCAGACATGGATACATGAATGCATGGCATAAAGAAACAGGATGGACCTCCCAACACTAACTTACTGTATCTTTATGTTGATCTGTATTAACTTCCTGATAATGAGTGTAAAAGAAAAAAAGATTCTTTCCTAGAAGCTCTGCAATGGTATCGGGTGTGTGAAGGATAACCGTACATTGCAGAACAAATTTCTTTGTATTACAAATGGTATTTTTGTTACATTTATGATGTCACAACATTGTTCACCATGAGGTACAGATTCAATCAATAAACATGCCCTAAAGAATATCTTGGTTAAAACACTGCGGTATGAGCTTGTGGAGCAGGCGTGGGACTGGGACGGGCACATAACGTGCTGAGTGCACAGAAAATCTCTACTCACAAGGTGGGAGTGAAAAAGCCCTTTTATGGGCTGCTCATTGGGCGAAGATGGCATCCTTTGATGATCTAGCATTTGTTGTGTAGCACACATACATGTACACCATGTACGTACAGTAATGTGTGTCTTGCACTGAGTAGCCCGCTGTCACAAGAACTTTAAAAAAATAATTTACCAGAAGTAGATGCCAGAGTTATCAAAAGATCACATTCTTCAGCATGCTCTGAAAAACTCCAGCTGTTTTACTTTTAAAACTGCACAAAACTGTATTTTTTATTTATTTTATTTTTGGACAAAGAGTTTTCTTACCAATTATTGACTGCCTTTATTTTATTTAGTGCCGTTTATAGAAGCTTCTTTTCTGTAGATGTTTTCAAAGGCATCTTTTCTTATAGCATTTTTGTATGTTCCCAAGAATTTTGCACAGTACAGTAAAACAGCTGTTAGGGTTTACTGAATACAGAATGCTGAAGTTCTTCTGGTAACTTTACCACACTTGCTTGTTTCAATTTTTTTGGTGTTTTTTTTTCTTTTTTTTCCCTTTCCATCTGAAAACTGGTCTGCCATGTAATATGTTCTTTTGTAATGTTAATGTTAATAATAATACAGACATGATAAACATAAATGACAAAATTTGTACTAAAATAATATTGCGCTTAAGAACTTTGCATAATACTGTACTGTAGATCCCAAAATCTAGGGAAGAAGTAAGAAAATTTACAAAAAAAATAAGTTTGACTTGCAATAATGTTAAATTATTAGTTATTCCAGTGAGTCTTATACTGTATATATTGTCTATATGACATTACAGTATGGATGAAGACAAAAATCCTGACCCAAATTACAGCTCATTACACAAACGGATATCTACAAATTTATGGTGACAGTGTTTGATGCAGGCCACAGAGGGCGTCCCAAAAAAAAGTGCAAGCTCAGGAAGCAGTTTCCAGAAATGTCCAGGGATGTGTTTTAAAAACCTTGTTTCCCTAAGCAGAGGTGCTTCATGTAAACAGGCACCTGCCTGGACCCCCGGGCCATTAGGGGTCCCTGAAGGCTGACAAACATATAATTTACATTTACACATTTGGCAGACATTTTTATCCAGAGTGCTTTGAAGTTTCTGTCAGGGTTAATAGGTTAGTATAAGGTAAAGGTTAGTATAGGTAACTATATGAGCCATCAGTCAAACACATTTTTGGATGTTTTTTGAGGGGATGGGGGGGGGAAAGGAGTTAAGTTAAATACTTAAAAAAACAAAACAAAAAAACAGATATATATCTTTAGTTGTCAGTTAAAGATTGCTGTATGGAGATCTACAGGAAGTTCATTCCACCTGTCTTTCTCGATCTCAGACATGGGGACCAGACGAGCAGTGCTGGACGATCGGGAGGAACACGGTGCAGAAGTGGATGCTCTGCCATTTTTAGCTTTGTAGACAAGAGTCAGTGTTTCGAATTTGATGTTGGAAGCTACAGGAAGCTAATGGAAGACGCGGAAAAGTGGGTGGTGTGGGAGACTTGCTAAGATCATGGTGATGAATGCTGTTTGGAGAAGCCCACTGCAAACTTTTGCCAGGGGCTGAAACAGAGTTTAGAATTGGCTCCTCAAAAGGGAGAGAGAGGTTGGGAGATTGTGAATTTAAACCTACACTGCAGGGAAAACAAAAACAAAAACTCTTAATTTTCAAATGAATATTATAGATACTTTTTTCTTTATTTTCAAATCTTTTATATATTATGCTTATTTCATATATTATGCTTTCATGTAAATCTTTTCTGAGATATCTTTTTTTCCTTCTCAAACATTTTTGTACAAAAAAATCTATATATATATATTTTATCTATATACTGTATCTATTATACATTTTCATGTAGACGGTACACCAGGTCTGTTGAATTCATGAACACAATTCACTAATTATTTTCCTATACCAGGATGCCCAATCCAATTTGTATATATTACATCATATTTCATCTTACGTGCAGTTGATTCTAGCTTTTTATAGCTGGTTTAGCAGTTGCAGAGTTAAACACATGAAATGGCACTAAATATTTATCTATACCCAAGAACTTTCATTACTGGACTGAAAACTCATCTGACACCCCATTGTGTTCTTTATGACACCTGCTGAGGCAGGAGAAATGGAGAAAATACTGTAGGTAGGCAACTGTGGAGGATGGGCAGAAGAAGAAAAGGCCCAGGACCCACTGACCATTCAGCTGCAGATTGAAGACTCACAAACAGTATAGGTTGTCTCCCCGTTCATGATGTTTTGTCCTCTTTGTGATTGTGACCTACATCACCATCAGAACTGTATGGTTCAATCACTAAAGGCAACACAAATCAGTTACATTACCAAAATAAAGTCCAATGCTTTATTATTTTTTGGGGGGAGTCATACAGTGAATAAACATTAGTTAGTGCAGGTGTGGTTAGTTGTCATCAAATATGACATTTATGCAGATGTTTTAATTATTTAACAATATTTAAGTTTGACCATTTTTAACTAATGCAGTAAATAATGTTTACCGTTAAAATAATGTTTACTCTCACTCACACACGCACTCTCACATGCACACACTCTCACACGCACACACTCTCACACGCGCACACTCTCACGCGCGCACACTCTCACGCGCGCACACTCTCACGCGCGCACACTCTCACGCGCGCACACTCTCACGCGCGCACACTCTCACGCACACACTCTCACGCACACACTCTCACGCACACACTCACACACTCACACACTTACACACACACACAGGAATGTGTATAATACAAAGACTAACAGGGTAACCACTAAAACAATAAGAAAATAAATCATTTTCAAACCATTAAACTGGAATGGAACAATCCACATATTGCTTTTTTGTTTGATTGTAAAAGCAAGTCTGAACAGAAAGTCTGTCCACGTGGTTCAAAATTCTAAAAGACCCGCACATTGGACATTTTGCAAGCACGTACAGTATGAACCTTTTGAGTTGAACTAGACTGATTTGTTTTCAGACTTTGAAAAGAGAGATCTTTTACAGCCATTCCCAGCATCAGTTAACGGAGGGTTTACCGCTGAATCTTAAAGCTTATAAAATGGTATGTTTGTAAATACTTAAGTTATTCTGCAAAAGTACAAATTCTGCATTGTATAAGGAAGGACTGGGCCTAGAAAGAAGGGGTGAGTGTTGGGCTAAAAAATTTGGTAACACTGGCTAAGTGATTGTAAATAATATTGAAAGACTTGTTTCATACTTTAGGAGAATTATAAACTTTTGCAGAACCATTTTTGCTACATTTCACCACATGTCTGCATACAATACACACAAACAGTTTGCATTTAATTAACAGAAATTAGAATCTTTACATTCTGGTTTAACAATCGTCTTTCGTAACTTTTACATTTTCTTTGTCACTTTATTATACTTCAGGGAAAAAAATTAACTAAATGAATCACTATCTCAAGTTTTTTTTTTTAAACAAAAAATTTGTGCAAAGGTCATTCTAGGTAGCACAACATTTAAGGTACTTTAAAGTAAAAGTTGGAGTTTAAAGTAAAAGTTGCTTTCATGCAAAATCACACAGAGGCTCGACTAATTAAAACTGGCCCTTGTGACAAGTCATGATGAGAATTAACAAGTAAATATAAAAACTACAAGGAGTGACCTGCATGGTCCTAAAATATTTTGCAAATATCACTTCTTAGGCCAAGTTAACACAACAAAACCCATAAATGAACATACTGTCATGTTCAGTGCCTGCTGAAATCCACTTGGCTGATGAGGGCCATTTTTAAGCAAACCGGGTATTATAAAATTTCAGTTCGATTAGACTTGTAGTTCCTGAGAAACAACTATTTGACATCGTCCCTGCCCCTTATAAATGACCAGATGTCAAACTTCACCTTTACCAGACTGAACAATTCTATTTGTTATCAATCTTGTCAAAGCACTGGTCAAAAACATACCTGTGTTTTTTTTTTTCAAACTTCCATAAACATACCAATAAATGGATTAGCAAATCCAGACTACCTCTAGGTGTGACTGGTGTCCCATACAGGATGTATTTCCACCTTGAAGCCAGTGTTTCTAGTACATGCTCTGGATCCACTCTCATTCTTTCCCAGCACAGAAATCTCTACAAAAAAATCCTTCAACATTACACTGTCAAAAGGCATATGCATATATACCATCCATAAAACAGGTGTGTAATGTCAGGTTTTCCTGTCTGTTTGATATCTGACGATCCTACTGCCCCTCGTGTTCATTAATAGTATGCAAATCCAGACAGAGTGGATGGAGCTGTGGTGATAGTGATGATGCCTCGAGCTCTGTCCCACAGCTGTCACAGAACACCACTGAGCCACCATTGCCTTCATTGATTAACTGCTCCTCAAGCTCTGTGGGTCTGTGGCTTTCGGTTACTTGGTTGCACAAACACACTTCAATGCCAGAGTCGCCAGTAAAGTGACGGCATCTTCCCATAAGCCTATCCTCCTCCTCTTCTGGCATTTCCACATCCTTTTCCTGGTCCTTGTGATCCGTGTCCTGGTTCACCATGATCTCAAGGTCTTTCCCATCATCTCTGTGCTGGTTCTCCGTGGTGTTCTCGAGCACCACGATGCCGGGACTTGAGCACACCGCTGTTGAGCCTGTGGGAACAGGATGGGTGGGTCTGGATGCTTGTTGCTCCTCCTCTTGGTCATTGTTGCTACAAACTGAAGGTCCGGCGTTTAAGTTACAGTAAGGAGGTGGCGGGGTGAGAGGATCATTTGTTACATCCTCATAGTCAGGGAGGAGATAGCTTGGTAGAAACCCTGGGAAGCATAAAAGGGAGCGAATCCTGGTAAATGATTGTAAATACCAAATTTCAAATGCAAACAATTATATTCAACATGAAGAATGTAATAATAAACTCATAATTTTGATGTGGTCTTCTAGTTGACAACCTTTTGTTAAAGTGGTTCTTTTCAGCCCTTCCTGCAGACAGGATCTAGACAACACTGTCATTGTTTCTGACCATTACTATTATTCCTGATGCACCACAGCAAATCATGAGGACATATTTAAAGTTTTAAAACTTATAAACCGTTTTATAGGTCCTGTCATAAGCAAAAACAATGAAGCTAAGAGTTTTGTGACTGACAGAAATATTTTAATAATATAATTCTATCTGCAAATGACTTCCAGTTTCAAAGACTCTTAGTAGACTGGTTTAATGTGTGTTCAATACGTAAACTAGGCCACAGCATCAATATTGACAGAATCTCAAACTTCACTGTGTAGTTTTCTTTTCCTTTGTAAGATATTCCCTGATGCTTTGCCAGTAGAAACACAGAGCGTCATGGGATACTCAGAGTGGGCGGGACGTCCCTCAGCCAAACAGCGGTCCAAAAATAAACACACTGATAGAAGGGGATTGGTTATGACTCTTACTGAAGTAGAATGGAGGTGAGGTGTAGTTGCAAGCCTCTCTGTAGGCAATCAGGTTGATCTCATGCTGTCGCTGCTGCTGCTGCAGTCTGTGCTTGAGGTGGCGGTGACGGAACACGCAGCAACAGGTCAGGATGAAGATAACGGCACACATCAACCAGAACCCTATTTAATTAAAAGAAAATTCAATACTGGAATACATGCAAATGAAATAAACATAAAAAAACAATATCAAAAGTTACAGTTCTGCTAAAATGGCAAGAGCACAATAATAATATAAACAACTAAAATATAATAATAATAATAATAATAATAATAATAATAATAATAATAATAATAATAATAATACAGATGGCATAAATCTGCATTATTCTCAGATAGGCAAAATATTTGAAAAAGCTGACAAAACATGAATGACTAAATAAAAATCATTCAGTGGTTAATATTTGTAGGTGCAGTATATTTCCATAACGAGAGACAGTATTGACAATGTACAGGATACTCACACCATAACTCGTAGTAGTATTTGCAGCACTGCAGGTCTTCACAGCAGTGCCCCGATTCACAAACATAGCTCTGGTTATTCTCCCCAGTACATCGCAGGGTCTGCTAATGAAAAGAGAAAAACACACTTGTATCATCGCAGCAGACATGAAAACCAAAAGAGAACATATAAGCAGTAATCAGACCAATGCAGATCATACAAATACCAAATACTAAACAAATTAATAAACAATAAGTCCCAAAAAAAAAGCCCCAAATCCTCACCACTATCGAAACAGATTAAAAATGAGTAAATATATTCTATGTGGCACAGTGCTGTAGTGATAAGCACTGTCACCATGCACCACTAGGTTCAAAAGTATTGTAGAGTTTGCATGTTCTCCTCATGCTTGGTGAGTTGCCATCTACAGTCCAAAGACATACAGATTAGGCTAATTGGTTTTCCCAAATTGCAGAATGAGCAAAGTTTGGTGTGTGTGCCCTGAGATGCATTGGCACCCTGCCGTGTGCGCCAAGTTTGGTGCAATAGTACGATTCTGCGACAGGATAAGCAGTACAAAAGATGAATGAAAGAATTAAATATATCCAGATGGACTCGTGTTAAATGCTGTTCATTGACTTCAAGGTTAAGTGAAGCTGTTCTGGTGGCTCGTAGTGTTGTGCGTGAAAATCGAAGGAGATCTGCGATATCTCAAATGAGCCTGAAAACAACAACCATATTAACTGAAGCTCGAAGCTTGCTCTGCATCTGCCTGATTGTATTTATTGAACTACTGCTACATAACTGCGCGAGTGTACCTATTAAGGTGGCCAGCAAAGGTATATGTTCATTTAGTATCCTGTTGCTACAATAACATAAATAGTCTGCAACCAAGCCATAAACATATTTCCAGAATTCCGGCACTCGTGCAAAATAAAAAGGTGGAAAAGGAAAAAAGGAAATGAGAAAATAAGTCATTAAAATTCATGATTTAGGGAACAGTTGAAGCAAAATGAGTCAGCACCTATTTTGACTTCGGAGATGAGAGATACTAATTCATGCAACAACGAAAAAAAATAAAATAAAGTATATTATTTTAGGACAAAATGTGCACCAGGATGTTTGTACGGTTATGAGATTAATGATAAGCAAACACATGCTAGTCTCAGTCCTAAAATGTCCTTCATATCCTGCATTTAAGCTATTAAAGACAAAGTTCTGTACCCAAAGTTCACTGCAAACTCTGGCTGTGTCCTTCCCACACACTCCCCTGCACAAATCTCTTTCATTCTAGTGGGTCTGTATGACCATGAAGCGACACCCACACTCTGGTTATACAATACAATACAATACAGACCCAAACACAAGTGCTTGAATCTTCAGATAAAAACAAAATTCCAGAAAGTTCTCTGACTCGGGGAGCTTAGGCTTGTCCGTAAACATTAACTTATCCTGGAGGCAGTGTTAAGAACATTTTCTTCTTCTATTTATTCCACACTGCAACATCTAGTTTACTCTCCTGGAGAAAATAAAATCATGTTTACACGACCTAACACTATAAAGGCATGAAAAGATAGAGAGGAGTTTTAGATCACAATCAATTTTTAAGGAAAATTAAATCAGAATAATAACAAGAAACCTTCAAAAACATGAGAACCAGACTAAAATCATCCTCATACAGTAATGTCAACATTAGATATATAATTCTAGTGATTTAATGGAGTATGGGAAAAAATGACTAAATGAATTTCCAATCCACATAAATGTCACACCTCTGGCAAGAGTAGCTGAGTGGTAAAGGCATAGGACCGATCAGAAGTTCTCAAGCTCAAACCCAACCGTGCCAGAGTTGATCATTCACTCATCGTCTATACCACTTTATCCTGTATTCAGGGTCATGGGAGGCATGAAACCTATCCCAGGAGACTTGAGACACGGCATAGACAGGGTGCCAATCCATCAAAAGGTGCACACACACTCTACAACCTGCATCTCTTTGGACTGTGGGAGGAAACCGGGTTACCCAGATGAAACCCTCCAAGTACGGGGAGAACATGCAAACAACATGCACACAAAGACGGAAATCGAACCTGGCTGGGAATCGAACCTGGACCCTGGAGGTGCAAGGCGACAGTGCTAACCACTACACCACCATGCCACCTTACACAGTTGCTGAAAACCATAAATGTAAGTGTGTGAACGTATGTTCTAGCTACAGTTCAACAACTCTAGTTTTCTAAACACAGAGAAGCTTGGTGTTCATAAGAGATCTCTTATGTTTTGTCCAAGGCACTTTTCAAAATTGGCATCATGAAGCATAAAACAAAAATAGAAATACATAAAACTATCATATTTATGGACATAAAATAATTTACAATAATTGACAGAAAACACCACCCTAGAATACGTTTAAGATATTACAGTGGTGAGTCAAAAATGATCCGCACTTGGGGATGCCCCACTTGTGATTTGCATGAAAGAAGAGCAGTGATTCTTGCAGTGATTTTTTTTCCGTAATCTGAGGGTGTACCTGGTGCCGAAACAAATTATGGAAGAGTATAAACAGAAATGTTTGGATATCTGCAAACAAATTTAGGACCAATACTCTTAGGAAGGTGAAAGAAAATCATTACTGGTGACGAGAGACGGACACCTAACTACGAGCCTGAAGGTATACGTCTTTTCTAAATCTCTGCCCTAGGTCTCCTGGGATAGACACCAGGCCCGTGACCCTATACAGAAGTGGTATAGAAGGTTATTGGAACAACTGAGGTTACATTGTTGCATGTGATGCCTTCATAACTTATACTTGAGTGAAGATGTTATCTTTTTGACCCACATGCCAGTGTCTCATTATGTGAGTGTACTTTAGAATCACTTTTCTGGAATGTTATGCTCGCTGTTGATAATGGCATCTGTTAAAACTACTCTATGACATCATCCGGCGACTTCTCGCGACATTTTGTGCATGAATGTGCAAGTTTCCTCTGTGAAGAATAGGCAAGTGTGTCGTTATTCTCTCACACTGTGCCTGTCCTCCAACTGTCAGGAAAAGCTCGCGCACAGCAACCTCGCGTGCATGGTACAGACAGTTGTGCAGCGTCGAAGCTCGTTCTTTCTACTTTTTTTTTCTTATCAAGCCAAGATATGAACGAGTAAAACAACAAAAAGCCAAACACATATCTTACTCCTATGACACCGGTTTAATAATAATAAACATTATCATTCACATAAATATAACAAATTTCCCTCACTTTAAACATATATGTTGTTACATAGAACATTAACCCAATAAGTGGCGCTAAAGTAAACAACACGTTAGCTATAAGTATTTACAAAAATACAACTTGTATACACTACAATTGGTTTTAAAAAACCATCGTATTTTTTAGCCATATCCGCATTCCGACTGATCCCACCTCCTTCTCTATGATTGGCAAATCGTTCATACTGTTAACCAATCCGACGATTAGAGCGTTAGAAAGTGTCCTACAGGCAAATCAGAACTCGTAAGGCGGGGTTCTGATAGCCAATCCTGATCAGGGAGGCGGGGCTTGTAGAATGTGGGTAGCAGAACAGAGCTACGCTCCTGTTTACGTCTTTGGGTCGAAGTTAACGTCTTCGAAACCAAAGTAACTTTTAAGTTTTTTAAACTTAAATATTTTCTCACCTGATCGATAGTCGTGTCTGTAGGACTGACAAGTCCAGCTGTGTAAAAGAACAAAACCATGTTTGCAAGTTCGAGCTCGAACATCCAGCTGTCAGCACCACGCCGCGTCTCCTGCACGCGCACACTTCCAGATTCTAGTTGACTCAGTGCGCGTGTCCGACGTTTGAAAAGTGACCGCTTGTGTCGCCTTCCTTCCTTGCTTCCTCCCAGCTCATAGCTGCGCTGTCTCAGGAGGAACTGAGAGCCTCTCGGCGCACAACTTCCAGCTGTTGCACAACATCTGCACAACCAGCGCCACGTGCGCAACCCGATAGGACAAAGCTGTGCTTTCTCCCCGCCCAGTGATCTCGCACTGATCCAGGATTGGATGAGGATCTTGTCAAATCTGACCTGACAAGTTGTTAAAAAAAGTTTAATTAAGCAAAAAAAAAAAAGGAGTTCCAGGAACGTGAACTAAGTACTGTAGTTCCTGGAATCTTAATGGAAAACTCCACCTTACCCAGAAACACCTTATGCACATTAAAAGTATGTTTTCTCTACCTGTCTAATTATCGTGATGCTGATTTGTCGGTCTCATTGCAGTGAGAAGTTAGCAGTTCTGCGCTTTTTGGTGTCCCAAAAGTGTCACCATGCAATATAACTTGAACCTGTTTTAATAGGAAAAAAACGTCATTCAAAATTCTTAGTTTATATGCGATTCTATTTTCATAATCCTCTAAGCCTACTTGATTAATAATAATAATAATAATAATAATAATAATAATAAACTTCTCATGGCCATTAGTAAAAAATGTGTTTACAAAGACATGACAATCATCTTGGCCAGGGGTACTGAATTAAATAAAATAAAATAAAATAAAAAATTCAAGCCGAAGTTTGAATTTTATGTTTGTGTCAGGATTCAAATCTCATTGTAAGGCTATAGAGTAAAGTAAATAAGAGTTTAAAATATCCATATAATTTTAATATTATTTATCTACATTAATTTTTTTAAATTTAACTACATTAAACATGTGGGCAGTTTGATCTTTGATGACCTTGTATATTTCCTTGTATTTGTATGGAATACAAACAAAAATACATTCCTTTTCTTGGAGTAATCCATGCTGTGTCGAACTTTCAGTTTTGTTTCTTCTACCTGGAGAGAGAGAGAGAGAGAGAGAGAGAGAGCCGGTACACTGTACAGTATATTACTATTATACTAGTATAATACTGTATATTAATTATTCCCTTTCATTAGAAAATCATAGGGGTCAGGATAGAACTGTCAGTATGGATCCAGAATGTGGTCTCTTAGTGATGCCTGTAGTGGATGAGTAAATAATAATTTAATAGAAATAGGAAATTTTCATCCAGTAGCATTCAAGCTAATATTACTAGGAAATCCATCACAGGAGTAGTGGAGAGGTTTGTGCACATATTTAACAAAAAATGCCAGAATGTAACTGTTCTAAGGCAGTGACAGCAGTGATTATTCAGTGTAAAGATACCTTATTATTTTTAACACCGTAATCATTGTTTTTTGTTATTTTGGCTGCTCAGGTCATGGAGTCGCCCCAATGGCCCATCCAGTGTACATACTGTACAACTTCGACATGAGTTTTATGCTGGGGGCCATATTTGACTCAACATTCCAAATCTATCCTGGCTTTGGACTGGTCACTGGCCTTCCAAGTGGTAGGTGAGAAGCCTATTACTGAACCACCAATGTCCACACACCATATATTATATGGTCAAAAAAAAACAAACTCACAAATGTATGTTTCAATAATTTAATAATATTTGCATTATGGAAATATTCCATACAGTGTGTTACATCCTAAAAACAATTCAAGTCATCGGTCAATGCTGAGGATAAGAAACTGTGCCATGGCTATTTTATAGGGCAACCAAAACTAAACTACATTCAAACCATCTAGCCCTCACACCATCATTTCCTTATCTACATGTCCATTAAAATAAATCAATAAATTGCATTAAAAATGTCAACATCAAGCAGCACAATAAATACATACAGTATCTGGGACCATGCTTAAAAAGAGTGTTTAAGGATCACTTTTCTCATCTCTCATTTATATGTTGTAGTTTCTATGGTCTTAAGTTAAAAAGCTAAAAATGTATTCTTACAAAAAACATTCAGAGTGTCCATAATTGACTATGTAGAACAACGCATTACAGCTGGATTGCTCCATCCCAGTTATGCAGAGCTCATGATTCGACATCTAAAACACAGACAGATTTAAACATATGGTATCTTTGGGATTGAGAGATACAGCAGATAGTACATGCATTTAATTTTATCCTGCTACCAGTCTCGCTCATGAGGCTCTCTGTATGGGATGCCCAGGTGCTCGAAGACCGCCCTCTCAGTAGGCGTGCTCAGCGCCAAACCCGGGACCACCTTGACGCCGCGCTCACGCACCACGCCGGAGTTCAGGGAGTGTTCCGACAGGCTCATGGCTTTGGTTTTGGCGAGTGCGCGCATGGAGCGGTTGAAGTGGGCCGAGCCTGTGAAGTACAGTAGCGCGCAGGCAAATTCATCCTGTGGCACCACAATGACGTCGAGCCTCCGATGGCGGTGACCCGGGCCTGGCAGGACACATACGCCCATGTACTTCTTCTGCTCGCCATTCTCCTCGTGGCTCACCAAATCATCAGTCAAGAAGCCTGGTGTATTTCAATAAGAAGATAAGATGCATATTTCCTGATTTTAAGTCACTGGTACTTTATTTTACATCAAAGGACTGATATACTGTATTAAAAAAAACTGTATATCTAGTGTTATATACAGAAAACAATGTGTCATTTTTTTCTTTCTATAACACAAAGCTTTAAAAAGCCCTAAAACACCATTTTAGATTTCTTCGGCACTTTATCACTGACATAACCTTTAACAAGGTCTGTTTCTTTAATCAACTGGAGCATGTACAGTAGACCAAGCATTTACTAATGTAGTGTACGCATACCGCTCTGATGGAGAATCTGGAGCACTTTGCTAAAGATGCCCTTGTGTGATTGGCCGTCTGGGTGAGTGATGAGCACATCCACGTCTCCACATGTGGTCTTCCCGCGGCGGTACGAGCCGCATGCCACCACCAGCAGCTCAGGGTTCACACTGTTTGCCGCCTCTCTTACCTGTCAATCATAAACTCCTCTTACCATAAAACATGGCCATATGCGAACCCTTTAACAACATTTACACTGGGTCAACAATAAACGCCTATACTACACCAGCTGCCTGCGTTCAGACGTTAAAGAAAGGAAAGAACTATGCAGCAGCATTATGGCAGAGGGAACATCCAAGCAAACACACATTACTTCCCAGTGATGATGGCTACAGGAAATATATGTGAAGGTTCACACATATAATGTGAGTCCTATAACAACTAAGTGTAATATATGTGAAAGTCAATAATTTAAGGCTGATTTAAGCTCTGTCACTGGAGATGGAGATTGCATGGTCTAGTCTCTCTATTCTGTATCTGCTCCATGCCTCCCGTCATAGACTTTTGGACTTGCTCAAGGAGAGGTTACATGCACTACATATCATCCTGTCAGAGCGAGACGACACATGCTATCCTCATCTTCTTCATCTGCACTTTCTATCTAGCCGAGCAATACTATAAGAAAAACAACTGGCTTCGGGCCTCGGCTCAGTCAGAGAGCAAAGGGGGTTTCTGACTTATGATGCGCCAACTTTCGAAATCTCCTTGGGGACAACAGACACGCTCACCGTCTCTGGTTTCGCCATCAAGCCTCCAGCAAAGATGGACAGTCCTCTCTTAACCAGAGCAAACTTTTATATATTTTTTTGGTCCTATTACACATGCATGACACTGAGAGATGTGCCAGTGTTTAAAAAAAAAAAAAAAAAAGCTCGGCTTGTACATTATAGGTAATATAGAGTTTAATGCTCCCGTATGGCATGTTGGCTTGATATGATGATGATGGTCATTTCCCTTACAGATAGCTCTTTACTATAACTGTGCCTCGTGGCAGCGTTATAGTTATGACATGTTGTGAAACTGGACGTGATGAAGTCAGTTACGGACCGTTTTCTCGATGGCGGCTGCCTCGCTTCTTGGCATTCGATCGAGGAAGTCGTCGTAGTGCTTCAGGCCAATTCTCAGCGTGTGAGTCAGAGTGGCCTTGGTGCGGATATCCTCCAGTGTACGAAACCCCTTAAATGATAAGAACATAGACTTTGTCGAGTGAACTTAAAAACATGTGACCTGGATTTCATCAATTTGTTGACGGTCACGTTTTATACCAATAACAACAGGCTTTTTTTTTTTTTTGGTTTAAAACACACAAACATGTTTATTTGATAATTCTATTTAAAACGGATGACTTTTCATCAAATATACCATACCATAATGTGTCAGAAGGTTTAAAAGTGGTTCCGGCTGCAAAGCAAGTAACCAACTTATAAGAACTGATACGATTTCATTGGAAAGTCTTCAAGTTAGAGGACTCTCTGGTTTTTCTGTAGCATGATAAGGTGCATAGGAATCGGGCTTGTTTTGTTGCTGATTCCCTCTTCTTAAAAGGTAGCTACGAGAGGGAGTCAAAAATGATCCGCACACCAGTTCTACTGTATATGAGGAATAAAACACCAACAAGAAACATTCTTGTAGGAAAAGATCACTACCATGTTGTTGAGAATTTATTTGTCATAAGCACCAAGCGCTCCTTACCTGCTGGTACCAAAGCTGGGCAGTCTTTGCGCCAACACCCCAGATGTTAGTGAACGTCTCCAAGACGGACACAGCCTCCCCGAAATTGTCCAGTTTCCTCAAGTGCCCACTGTCCATGATCTCCATGATCTTATCAGCCATGCTCTTGCCAATGCCTGGGATCTTACAAGCTTCCTAGTAGATAAAATAATCAGGTCAGAAGGTATACTGTAGTACTTGCTTTTTTCACTGTAACAATCACTTGGCTATATATATTGCATGTTTGCACTAAGCACAGTCTGGAGATGCAGCAAACATTTCCTGGATACTGTACTAACAACTGACCTCTCTCATTAAGTACAACTCTATAATACTGAGTCGGATCACGATTTGTCTTTAGAACTGCAGTAATTCTTCATGGCATAGATTCAACAAGGTACTGGTGACATTTCTTAGGAATCTTGGTCCATTTTGACAAGATAGCCTCAAAGTGTGCCAAGAACATCTCCCTCACACCATTACACCAGCACCACAGCCAGTGTGAAACTTTGATACAAGGAAGGACAGCTCCATTCTTTCATGTTGTTTACACCAAATTCTGATCCTACCAGCAGAAATTGAGATTCATCAGACCGGGCAACATTTTTCCAAACTTCTATTGTGCAATTTGTGTGAGCCCGTGCAAATTATTGCCCCAGTTTGCTGTTCGTAGCTGTCAGGAGTGATACCTGGTGCTTCAAGGTTTGTCGTGTTCTCTGTTCAGACATGCTCTTCCGTATAATTTGGTTACGATGAGATGTTATTGGAGTTACTGTTGCCTTCCTATCAGTTCAAACCAGTCTATAAACCTACAGTATGAATGAAATGCAGTGTAGTTAATATTTATTTTGGATCTGATTTACACAATGGATTTCACCACGCTTTGTGCATCACCACTTGGTACAGTCAAAAAGGCTCGCAATTATTGCTGCAAGTCCTCTGGAATATGTCTCCAACATCTTTGCACATCTGGATCTTTGATATTTCTGTAAGGCACTGTCATTTATAATGAGTTTTACGATCATAATCCGGCCACATTGTGCTACAGTATATCCTGCAATAAATTCGAATCGTAAACCTTATTAAGTGACATCGCGACATGCCGTCCTATGACTAACCTCGTATGAAGAGATCTGCTTGGGATGGCTCTTGAGCGCGTTAACTGCCTTCGAGTAGCTCAGCGCCCTCCACTTGTCGCCTGTGTGTGTATACGCTTTGGCTAGCTGCTCCAGCTTGTCGGTGAGGGGCTTGTTGTGGTTTTGGCTCTTCGCCTGAGACGACTGGGCGCACACCCACTTTCCCAGCACCTTCGGCTTTTCTGACACATTCTGCGTGTGATCTGGAGAGGCAGGATCGTGTGTAACCCCGCTGATCAGGGCCTCCAGATCGTTCTGCGACACGGCGTCTTCCTCCAGGGGTTCTTCCTGTGTCTCCGGCGACTGTGGAGGATAAAAACGGAAAGAACGCGGGTTATGTCCATTGAATTCGGTACCAAGAGTGCTGATCTAAGACCGGATTTTGGCTTTTGTTTTATTGAAAACATGGCGATTTGATTTTGATTTCCAGTGAAACGATTTGACTTCCAGTGAAATGAAATCACTAACAACATTTCACTTATGAACTATGGGTTCTTCATTCCAGATCGATAAAGATAAGACCAAAGTAAAGCAGATACACAAATAAAGTGAAAGTGGTTTTGTTAAAAACAGGGTTGTCAGGCTGGATTAGTCACTTAAGTCTTTCTGATTCACTTCTTAAATTACATTAAGCTTTATTGTTACTGTTATGATTAAGTTATTCACCGAACAGCCATCATATTACAATGCAAAACATTGTGCCCAGTATTGTGTAGGTTCCCGTTGTGCCACTCGAGGGGTGTTCCGTCTTATTATCATTCTGTGGACTGTGGCATATTTGGTGTTCTGCTGCCTTTCTATCATGGCCTGCTTTTTCAGCGATCTGTGCTGCATTTTCTTTTTCCTTTTGTGCCCGTGCGCATGGTTGGGCCTTAATCCTTTTACGAGTTTGCCGTTTTACAGTATAACTGATAATCAATGTTATGGCTGATCAGTGCACTTTCACACCAAATAGACTGGAATATGATTAATGATGACTTGAAGTGTACGACGAGGCAAGCTTTTGCGTTTAACTGTTAAATTACTTCTACAATCGTTCTGCTGATGCGTAGAACGACCTAAAGGACTCGAAACATTCCCGGACATGATGATCTGAACATCAGGAGCTTAACCTTGATTGAAATGTCCGTTTTGAGACACTGGATAAATTAAAATAGGCAAACAAACAAACAAGCAGCTGATGGATTCTGCAGAGGCTTTACCACGTCAGCTGGATCATCCGGAGCTGATTTGTGATCTGGTGGCTGCATTTCATCAGGAACAGGGATGCGGCTGACAACGCTCGGCACTGGCTCCTCGTCAGGGGCGTCCTGAGGACTACGGAAGAAACAGTACAAAGCAAATTGCTAAAAAAATATATATATATATATCTTTGTATTTAATAACCAATGTGTGATTTTATTTAAATTTTACACACAAGATGTCATTTTGAGCTTTGTATTTTATTATTGCCATTCACAACGATATAATACAGTGTTGGGATTCATGTTTTATGCACACTATACTCAGATTTATAATTATATTAATCAAAGGTAGAAATACCGGTCACACGAATGGAGCCTGTAGTCTTCAGTGCTCAGGAGCTTCTTCTCAGAGATGCAAGCACTCAGCCAAGTGCACTTTACCAGCTGCACAGCAGGGGGAAAGGTTTCCATCTTCAGCAGCCTTGACGCTCGCTCCCTGTCCACCGACTCGTCCACGACCACGTGTGTGCACCCGGGACCGTATGCAGCTTCCACCTGGCCTCCATTCTGCACGATCTGCTGCTTGAATATGTCACACCGGGCATTTCCTATGCCAGCAGGGACTATGTGGATGCAGACACCCTGAAATATGTTCCCTAAAAGCAGAAAACAGATGTTGAATAGCAGAAAGCAACCATCACCCTACGAGACTCCTTCCAGATGGACACGCGTAGTCGTTCTAAAATGCTTCCCATCATATAGACGCTGAATTGTTCAACATGAAGTTGAGTGTGAGACAGGTTTTAACATCACACGACTCTGATACACAGTGACTGACCAAAAGCAATCAAGCAAAATACAATTAAGGAGATTTGAAATTACTGGAACTGGGTTACAATCCCTTCAACGCATTATCATTATTAAAGCCTGGAAGGACAGTGCTGAAAAAATCATGAACGGAGATCATTAAACACTTGGAAAAGTTGCATAGAAAAAGAATGAACAGTAAAAACCAAAGCCATATTTTATAGTAAACGTAAGAGCATTTCCATACACACAAACACACTGTGATGTGAACAGGACTGGGACTAAACAGCAGTGTAGCTGTAAGAAAACCATTTGTTAGTAACACTAATCAGAATAAAAGGATTCAGTTTGCTAGGGAGCATAAAGATTGGACTTCGGAGCGATGAAAAGGGTCATGTGATCTGATGAGTTCCAGTGAGATACACCCATCGTGCATAGTGCCCACTCTACAAGCTTTTGGAAGCAGCTTATGATCTGAGGTTGCTTAAGTCGGTCAGGTCGAGACTCGGCAACGCTGTTCAGCAATAAAATTAAGTGGATGACCTGAATGTGCTGAATGACCAGGGTATTGCATTTATGGTGTGTTTTTTTTTTTTATATATATATTAAGACTGTGCTGTTGAAAGCTAGGCTCTGATTTGTCAGTAGGTATTGGGTTATTTTTCTGTAACAGTACAGCAGAGACAGTGGTCCCGTGTGTAGTATGAATTTACATTAAAACTTACTGTCCCACATAGGGACTCAAACATAAACAGGAAGCTGTACACCTGTCGATGCGACAAAGATTCTTGTGACGTGATGTTTATCAGACTAAAGAGGTTACTAGAGGTGAACAAATAAAAGATTTTAAGCAGAGCCGCACACAGTTTTTTTTTTCTTCTTTTTTTCATGTAATGCAGTAAATGACATTACCAGTGATGGGTTTACTTGGAGGTTTCTTGACTGGGGGAGCCTCTTTACCCTCATGTGGTCGATGTCTTTTCACTTTCGGGAAGGCTTTCATTATACCGTGAGTCTCCATTTCGAGTAGGTGACAGATGAGACTATCTAAAATGAGTACAAAAATGTAAATTTAAAATATGATGCATCAAAAAGTTTCAAGACTTGTTTTGTAAAAGGCAGCACAAGGCTGCACGCACAGTCATTGCCTTTATAAGTCAGTGTGCCAAAAGACTTTCTCCTGTGTATATGGAGAGCTGTACAACTAAGGCTATTCTGACAAGGTGCGTTAACATGTCTGCTATATCATCATCGACAGCAAGTTAGAACAAAGAGCAAGAGTGAAATTCTGCAAATCCGCCACAGACTTTTGACATGATTTGGCAAATTTCTGAGTCATTCAAGGTGTTTTGAGTGGCACGCGCGCTTCAAGAGGAGAAGAATATCACTGGAAGACAATGAGAGTTTAGGAGGCTCTTCAACGAGCTCAACCCCCGAGACTGTGAAAAAACATTTGGCAATCATCGGAGAACGATTCACAACATTGCTGCTACTGTCGGGGGTGTCATACGGAACAGTTCGGGTAATCCTCACGGGTGATTTGAACACGCTTCGTGTTGCTGAAAAATACTCCATCAGCGTGCCATGGTTGATTCGTTCTTCATGTCAGGGGTCATTACTGGTGACGAAACTTGAATGTAAGGGTACGACCCTGAGACAGTGCAACAGTCTTTATAGTGGAAGAGCCCATTATCTCCACAAATGAAAAAGGCAAGGCAGGTTTGCAGCTCCTCGTCTTTGCGGCATTGTGCATTAAGAATTCCAGACCAGACCAGAATCCTACAGACAGGTTTTCAGGTGTATAAGAAGGACGTATGGCAACAGTGGTGAGCTAATCTCAAACCCTTTTGATATCCCTTTTAAATACAGAAAAATAAATCAAAGAGAGAAAACCTCTACTACTCTTAGAGTACATTACTGATATAAATCACACCCGGCTCTGATTTCTGTTCAGTATAAAAATGCACACTTGCTTTTTAATCTAATCAGTGTAGAATGATAATTCCTGATTTATTATGTGTTAGTGCACACCTTAGGACTAGGTTAGTCTTCAACCCTGATAGACATATTACTATTAGCAGGCTATTATTCTCATTATTAGCAAAGCATTCAAAAAAGATGTCTGCCTTTAAATGAAAGTTATTTATATTATTCCCCACAGACACTTACAACCTTCCTGAAACCACCAACCGTCGAAACAGCCACAACACAAGCTTCATGAAGACAAACAAGACTTTTAAAAGGAACACTTCCGGGTCGTAACCGCTTTAAAAATAACATAATATTTCGGCTAGATATACTTTTAAAAAAGTAATACTGTTTAAAATATACAGTGTGTTAAAAAAGAAGAAAATATGTATGTGTAAAAAAATATATATTATATATAGTTCGTTGTTTCTATGGAAACCGTGCGCGTGGTTGTGTTGCAGGAAGTGCACCATCATGGCTGTTCAGTGCTGGTCAGATCTGCTGAAGGGAGCTAAGAAAACGGCGTTGATCTCAGATGGTATTTCTGCTATTCTTGCTATTTTGATATGGAATATGTGTTAGGAATTTGCTAATATCACAGAGAGCAGACGGAGACCATGACGAAGCCGATTTGTTTAATGGCAACGCGGATGTTAGCGCACGGGCTCGCGGCGCGTGCTGACTGACGCCGCTTTTCATTTCCTGAGAGTTTGTGAAGTGTTTTTAATAAAACTGCCAGTTAACTCACCATATTAAAATGCGTTTTAGAAATACTACACTCAATAAATAAAGTACTGAATGAATAATTAAGAATAGTATATGTCATAGTAATGCGGTGATATCATTAAATGTCACGATATTTCTTTTGTAGAGCTGAATTAAATGACCAGGCTTATACTATTTATCCTTTTTTACATGTGATATATACATTAAGTATATTACAAATATACTATTTTTATATAAATATAAGTTAGGATACTTTTACTGAAAGTGAAACAAATACACTGATCAGCCATAACATTATGACCAATTGCTTAATATTGAGTAGGTCTCCCATTTGCCACCCTAACATTGAGGCACCTTGCATTAACCATTTCATCAATTTGACCTACACCAGCACTTATGGATCAGACGACATGGGCCAGCCTTTGATCCCCATGTGCATGACTAACGCATGGCCACAAATGATCCTCTTTCTAGTTCACTAGTCCCCACCCCCCATGCCCCCCTTGGATCACTTTTGGTTAGCCATGACCACTGCAGACCTGAAACATTCCACAAGAGCTGCAGTATTGGAGTTGCTCTATCCCAGTCCTCAAAATTGTAGCTCTTGTGGTATATTCCCAGGCTGACCAAGACTCAAGACTCTCAATGGGGAGAACATGCAAACCTCATGCAAACAGACCTGAGGTGGGAATCAAACCCGGACTGTGGAGGTGCTAAGCCACTGTGCCACCATTATCATGATACCCATATAAGAATCAGATTCTGGCCAAATATTTTTACAACCACACACAAGGAGTTTGGTTCTGGCACTTGGTGCATATAGAGCAGCAGAGACATACATAACAGTAAACTAGGGGTTCTTTCCAAAACCACAAACTAGGAAGCACAAAACTGCTCCCCATTCCATGAACTGGAATCCCCTTGGGGTGTTAAGTTTGGAGTGTTGAAAAAGTAAACATTTCCTACACAGAGCACTGACTGAACTCCTTTGGGATGAAATGGAAATTTGATTGCACCCACGCCTCCCTGTCTGATTTCACTTCATGACCTCTTGTGCTCTTGTGGCTGAATGAACGCAAATCGTCACAGGCACATTTTAAAAATCTAATGGAAAGTTTTCCCAGAAGAGTGTAAGATATTACAACAGCAAAGGAGGACTAAATCTGCATCAGTATGTGTGTATGATGGTCAGATGTCCACAAAACCTTTGAACTCCCATTTATGTAGGGAAAAATATGCTTTGTCTTCTCTTACTGACATCTAAAATCTTGCTTAACATTCAGTGGAAAAAAAAATGTTTTTTTTATATTTATTTTACACTCAGAATTAAATATTCATCAAATCTGTCTTTACAGGAAAAAGAAAAGTGCACTACTTGTTTACAGATGGTACCGAAATGGCTGAAGAATATGACACGAAGACAGACGAACTTCTCTGTAAGTAAATTTCAAACCTTTGTTTTGGTTTAAAACATTATTCCCTGATGTTTTTTACAAATTTTTCCAGCACGTAGATTGCGCTCTAAGACCAGACTTGGAGGACAAGGAGCATGGCAGGTGGAAGTCGGTGAAACAGGCCCGAACCTCAACGAGATGGGAGACATAAAAGAGAACAACTCTAACGTATGTTGTCGTACAGTCACATCATGTTATTGTTGTATCAGATCCACCTACTGTATGTAATATATGATAAAAATGTTGCTTTGCATCTGTAGCCAGTGTTTATGCGCAAGGACACCAAGACGAGTTTTCAGTGGAGGGTCCGTAATATCCCGTACCCCATAGACACCTATAAGATCACAGTGGAACCTCTGGAACGCTGCTGTATCATCCGGACCACTAACAAAAAGTACCTCCATGATTTCTTAAATTTCAGTAACGAAATTTTATGCTAGTCAGGGTCACAGTGGAGTTTGAGCCTATCCCAGGAATGTTCATTGTGAGTCGGAAATACACCCAAGTGTTAACCCCTGCACACACTGTCACACACTCATTCACGCATACAGTTGGTATTATTGTTAAGTCACATATCCATTCACTGGCATATTTTATAAGGGTAAATGAATGGAGCCCATGTAAACAAAAAAAATAGAATGAATGCAATACAATCGAGAGATCCTCAGCTCAATATTGAAATTATATTATATAACACTGTTCAGTCACTTTTGTTAAAGAGAAAATGCAAATCATTAAATACAGGTGCATGTATTCATTAGTAGTATTTGAGAGTAATTACAAAAGCTAGTTGAACACATGCATTATTTATACAGAGATTATTTGGCTTATTTGCTCTGTTTTCCTCCTACTAATGAGAACATGGAGGCAGGTGAATTCTGTTTTTGGATTTGTTGTCTTGTTTTTGGGTTTTGTTATTTTGTTTTTGGATTTGTTATTTTGTTTCGCCCACCGTAGCTTTGCAATGGACTGGCATAAATTCTAGGTTGTATTCTTGCATTGTGTTCATGGGATAGACTCAGGATCCACCTTACCCTGATCAGGAAAATCTCAGCAACTTAAATTATTCTCTTCTCTGTACTAATATAGAGAGCATGCACTGACAATAATAATCTCATAGGTGGTGCTGTTGCGAAAGCTAGCAGACTTGTCTTTTAAATGAATCCCGTTTGTCCCTTCCTTTCCCAGGTACTACAAAAAATTCAATATTCCAGATCTTGACCGTTGCCAGCTCCCTCTAGAGAGCTCCGCCCTGAGCTTCAGCCATGGCAACAACACTTTAATCATCAGCGTAAGTTATAATCCTGCTATAATCCCTTCACCTGCCGTTTCATTTAATCACCCTGTTATGTTTTTGCTCTAATTTTCAAAAACTGGAATCATAACGATAATAAATATCCCATTTATTATTTTCTCCCCATTTCTCTTAAAATACTGTATATGTAGTCCATATAGCTGCATAAAGCAATGACCTTTGATATATAAAACAGAAAAAGGGATTATGAAGAATCCACCTGGGCTTAGTGAGAGCCAGTTTCAGACAAGCATGCAAAGGAAAACCCCATTTTATTCTCAGACTAGATCCGCTTTCGCTCCTTTTGTATTGTTCACTGCTCTTGTAAGCATTTCTTTCACATCTGTCATAGTATAAGAAGCCCAAAGAGATTCTAGGCCGGGAACAGGAGCTGCTGAAGGAACTGAAGAAACTGAAGGTTACAAATGAAGGAGATGTGGACTGTAAAACCCAGTGAACTGGTGTGGACTCTTGCAGAGTCACGTGCATCTGTCTGAAGCTTTTTTTTTTCTTTCTATTTTTTTGGACTGAGTTGTTCATTTTGTTGTTCCTCACAAGCTAGATTCTGTATATTGAGCACAAAGAGTAAAATCACCTGGCTGTATATAGTTGTTTTTGTTATTTCTAAAGTATTGACATGAATGTGAATTTTATATCAGTAAAGTGTAGCTGTGTCTGTGTGCTGGGTTTCTCCACTATGGATGCCCAACACAAATGCCTGTGTATTAACTTGTCACTGAGATTACATATGATGAATAAGTTTTGAAAAATAAAAATAAAATGTTAAAATTAACACCTCTAATTGCATTTATGATCACAATAAATAGACTCCCCCCCCCTTTTTTAGTTAATCTCCATTGATGGAAAGGTAGTTTCCTGCTGTATCTATAATACCTTTTCACAAACCGCTTATAATGGTCAATAGGAATAACATTGTCAATAGGAATTATACCTTGCTTCATTTCTGCCTAAATAGAGTTGTGCAGCAGAGCATTTGTCCTTTTTGTCCTTCTGTACACACTACTGAAACAGATCAAGTTTCCAAAACTTCAACTTCCATTCTAATTAAAAACCACCATGCATGTAGCCCAAATCAGATCTCTGACATAACTCCAACACAACTAAGTTTTTTCATTATCTCTCCAGTGGATTTCTCATGATCATGACATTCAACTTTGCTAAAAATTAAAGATCAGGTTTAATAAAAATAATAATAATTGCAAATACTGTCTGTCTGTTAGCTCTTATGTTCAACATTGTTTAAATTTTTTTCTTCAATTACCAGTCCTAGTACTTGTACTAGGAACATACCCA
>QMIH01001093.1:0-32412 GCA_003987875.1 Clarias batrachus | reverse complement strand
TATATATATATGAGCATCTCCAGAACAGCAGGTCTTGTGGGGTGTTCCCAGGATACAGTGTTAAGTACCTTCCAAAAGTGGTCCAAGAAACAGAATTGGCCACAGGGTCCTGAGCAACCAACAATCATTGATCCATATGGGGAGTGAACGCTAGACTGTCTGGTCTGATCCCATAGAAGAGCAACTACAGCACAGAAAGGTGTCAGGTGCCTCTTATCCACAATGGGCATGTGAGCATCAGAACTAACCGAACCATGGAGCAATGGTAGAAGGTGTCCTGGTTTAAAGAAGCCCATTTATCTTTACATCATGTGGTTGGCTGGGTGTGTATATTGCTTAGGGAAACCACCGTTGGAGCCCTTGAGTATTGCCATCTACTGTAACTAAACATTGTAGCTGCGACTTCACTGTCCCAACATGGCAATGGTATTCCCTAATGGCACCAGCCTCGTTTAGAAGTCCACACGACAAACATTGTTCAGGAATTTCAGGTTTGAAGAACTTGACAAAGATTTCAAGGTGTTGACTTGGCCTCTGAATTCACCAGATCTCAGTCTGTTCTAGCATTATGGGATGTGATATATAAGTCATGGAGGCTCCACCTTGCATGTTACAGGACTTAAAGGATCTGCTTCTTACAACTTGGTGCCAGATAACACACCACACCACACCTTCAGAGGTCTTTTGGAGTGAGTTCCTCAATAAGTCAGAGCTGTTTTGTATTTTAATGGTATAATATACAGTATATATTTATATAAATAAATAAATGTCAGTTCTGTTCTATAGTTCTAGTATAGTTCTGTTTTTTTTTTCTCCTATAGACATTCCATGCTGGTGAATCCTTGCATTGATTGGATTAAATACTTTTAAAAAAATGTCTATATGTACTGCTTTTTTTGGATCTCAGCTATTCTGATTTTTCTAGGCCTATTAGACCTCTAAGTTCCATAGCAAAAGATGAGTACACCTGAACTACGTAGTACATTTTCATGAATACCAAGTACATTAGCAAGCCACAGATCAAGAAAATTAAGTACTGTGCTCTAGAAATAATATTAGTCATTTTAAAGATATTATAAGGTATCCTATTCCGTAATGTGGACATGATAAATTCAGTGCTACAGTTTTACAAAATATTTACTCTTTAATAAAATATATTATTTGGTAGACTAATGGAAAGATCTGGTTGGGGTAAAAAGGCAAAACTCTTTATCAAATTGACATTATCAGCTTCTATGTAAAGATTCCAGGTTCTTTATGCTCGATCAGAAGTACACAGGAATGTGGCACTGAATCAAAATCTCTCACAGTCAAGTGACTGTTTTGTCCATGGAAAAACAGAACCCGCTGCGCATTATTATCCCTATGGTGTTGACAATCATTCTAGCGTCCAAACATTTGCACACACCATTGGAGCTTTCCAGGAACAGAGCAGCTCCTGGCTCGGTCCTCATCTCTGTGTACTCCCTCTGCACAAAAAGGTGGTACGCCCTGCTTCCAGCTGCTGTATTTTCCACAACGAACCAATTCCTATTGTCGAGGGAAAAATCCTTGGCTTGACATAGTATTCTGAAATTTCTACAGGCGAACGTTTAGATTGAGAAAGTCTAGGAGTTAACGGTCGTCTGGAGATAAGCTCTTCTAGATCTTCCGTTCAGTGTCCAGCATTAGAACTTTTTAGCTTTTAGCTTTCTTGCCTTGCAATGTGAGGACAAGAAGACTGTCCTTCTGGCTGCAGTTGATGCTCATCTCCAGTTCTGGGTGGATGTGGAACGTTTATAGCCTCCATGCTGATGTGGGCTTGTTAGGGAGAAAAGCTTGATTTCTGCGTTTAGTATCGTTTGCCACGAATGGTCGATTTCCATGTGATTTTTTTACACTGTATGTCATGAGGCTTTGGAAAATTGGACTTATTTGCTGGGATTCAGAACAAGAATGATGTTGAATCATCTAATGTTTCATAACCGTGTGATCCTCGCTCATAACCACCACAAACTGTCCATTTTTTCCCCCATTTTCCCAAACATGGAACATGAATGATCTGCTTTTTTGAATGGAACGGGCACGGTGTTGGAGCTCAGCCCGAGTTCCAGCACTTTTCAGTGATCCCCACAATCAGCCTGATAAATTAGAAGTCGTGGGAAGTTTTAAAGGGAAAAAAAAAGCAAACAGGCAGTATGGTGATGTGATTTTTGTCCAGTGTCTCTTGTTTCTTTCCCTCTTTTTCTGTTCCTCCCTCTCTCGAGGCCCCAGCAGTCATGCTCGGCTGCCTCACCAGAGACACTCGTTCTTTTGCCCCTTTTCAAGCTCATGCATCCCTCTTTGCCTCTTCCCAGCCATTCCCCCATCTTTCAGAGCCTTTTGCCTCATCTCACCCCTGAAACTCTCTCTCTCTCTCCCTTATGCAATGCCACTCTCTTTTTTCCCGTGATGGCTGACCCCTTCATGTGTCATTATTCGAGCCTTGCCATTGTACAACATGTTCCTTTTCTTTCTGCCCGACAAAGGGGGCATTTGATCAGAGGGTTACGGTGTGCGGCTCACAGAAATGCGACTACGTGGTGGTAACCTTTGTTCGGTGCCTGCAACGCTGCGTTGACCTCATCGCTCCCAAAGCAAAAGGCCCGAAACCATTCAAAAGCCAGTCTCACTTGCTGAGCACATTCAATCAGGCCTGGCCAGTCACAGATATTGGTTCCTAGTTAACTGGGGCTCACAGGCTTCTTGTTTTCTGCAGGGGCTGAGCTTGCCAGGGCTAAAAAACAAGAGCTATACTAGCCTGGCAGTAAACCTATTGAAAAGTCGTGAGTATGTCGCTTGTGTGTTTTTTTTTTTCCCCCTTCAGACCACTGCTGTTCTATACCTTGTCTCTAAAGGATTCTGAGTCCTAATTTGCCCAGGCTGAGCTTTTCAACTTTAACCTCTACTTGCTCTCCTCTCATTATAACAGGTGCCCACACACATGCAGGACATCACCAAAAAGATAAGCTTAAGGAATTTATGAGAAAACATTAAATCATGCATAAGTCAATATACACACATACCTTTTACGAAATTAGAGGTATTTAAAAAAAAAAGACATCTGAAAATTAATTTAATTATAATCTATATTTTACATACATTTAAACATATGGCATTCATTATAAATGAAAAGCAAAACGATACACTTAGAGAAATTTAATACACGCTCTATAATAAATATTTATGTCCTCACTTTTAAAATTTCCTCTGATAAAAATATAGATATATATATATATATATATATATATATATATATTCAAACAGACAATGGAAAGGAGATTGATGCATCTCAAAAGACTTCATAGATGAATCTGCATAAGTGCACCAGAGAGGTTGTTGTATTTTGTTATACTGTATGAGATACATACTGTAGCTGCCATGTGTGAGTGTATTTGTTTTTCCTGTGTCTATATCATTCGCAGAGATAAACTGCTAAACTGCACATTACTTCACCAATGGACTCTGGAGCCTTTTCATACAGAACTGTTTTGAGAATAGTTTTATTATTATTATTATTATTATTATTATTATTATTATTATAGTTGAAAAGCCGTCCAGGTTCAGTCTTTTCAGAAGTCAAATAACGTCATGTAACTCTGCATTTAAATAAGATACACACAAATTAATTCCAGTTGATTGTTCAAGCTACTGTACAAGAGGTCTTTTTGAAGATTTGTGTCCTTGCTTAGTTCTTTATGTGCATGAACATGTGTGTGTGTGTGTGTGTGTGTGAGTGAGTGTAAGTGAACATCCCTAGTTGACATCAGGCCGATGACTGTGTTTAGTCCTCTTGTTGAGCGGATAAGGGACGATATCAAAGGGCTTGAGCTCAGTGAGCAGGTGTCCCTTTGGAAAGCGCTTCATGAAATGAGCTTCTCTCTGGTGCTGCTGCGTGCGTGTCGCCTTGCGGGGACGGCCTTTACGCGTAAACGCCATGTACCAGCCTTTGTACTTGGCGTTCTGGAGTGCCGTGTAGTTGTTCTCCAGGACGATCTCGGTGAAAATGCAGTCCTTGCCATGACCCTTCCTCTGGAACAGGGACAGCGAAACAGTCAGAGGACATAAAGTTAGAAAACTGTTATTCCGCTGCACTGGCTTTTATTGCATTATGGAAGGTGGGAAAGAGACGTGCTCTGATCTTGTTAAAATTCAAACCCGGATCCATGAATTTAAAGACATTTATATTACTGTTTTATACACGTTTGCTTTAAAAGTAAGGGCGTAAATGTTCTATGAACATTCTATTTAATAGGATAAAACAGTACCTGGAATATAAAACTGCAGAAATCGTGTGAGTAGTTTTACAAAGCGTTTTCCCCCTTTCTTTTATTTCTTTGTTGATTTTTGTAATATTAACCAGTTATTGATAGAGAGTTTCCTACCAGTATATACCTCCAATATTAAATATAAAATAAATGTATAATGAATATATAAGCAAAATTGGCACATTGCATCACTAAAAAAAATCATTTGCCTCACCCGCCCAATCAGCTTTCCTTTCTTGTTCATGCATATGTAGAAGCCTGTTTTAGCTCCACGGATACGAATCCGACTCCCGAAAGTGTCCGTCTCCACAATCAGTTTGGCTGGAAATGTCAAACAAAACAATTATAATAGAGATATTAACAATCATTCATTCTGTCCCTCTTTATACTCTGTAATTCAAAAGTCTCTTCTTGTGATTCACTGTTTTCTACATAAAAAAAAAGAAAAAAGCTGGATTTTTACAGACTGAATCTTATAAACTATTATATAATGAAGAAGCAATGTTTTTATTTAAATTTAATTCAAGAATATAACTGCATCATCAGATTTTTTTTAATAATAAAGCACAATTTCCTTTTTTTTCTTTTTCAAATTAAAAGTCATTTTGTATTTAACAATTGTATCTTTCAGTTATTAGAAGGGTCAAAACCATCCTTTTTTTTTTTTTTTTGCATTTGATCATTGCATTGCATACCACAAGGAAGACTCTTGTAATGTGTATGTGAATGGGCACTAATCAGGATAAAATCTGAGACATAATTCTTTTGGAGCTGAACCTCAGGCAGCTTAGCTGAGCCAAGGACCTCAATAACAGCAATATACATTACACAGAAAGTTTCCTGCATACGAATGATTTCTCACCATGCACCTCTGTGTTTGTTCTTTTATATTATAAAGAGATTTCGTGGACCTTTATTGAATTTACTACGAGACTTAAGATATCTTATTTGCCATGTTCGCACCTTTCTCATTTCTTGACCCTTATTTAACATGCATCTTCATTGAGGATTTTAGAATTTTTAGACAAATGACACAATCTATTGATGTCTCAAAGAAATTAGATTAAAATAAAACAATTTTTAAGTTAATGTAATAGTTTTTGTTTTGTTTATAGCCTAAGAGAAAAGTATTTTAAAACTATTTTTTGAAAGATTGCTTTTTCCAGCATGGCCCTTGTGGAACGTTTGTTCTGAAAGAAAGCATCTAAGCGTTTCACTCTGGGGAAACTTAACAACCGTTTAAAGCATCAGAATGCCCAAGCTTTTTTACTAATTCTCCATTTTTTTCTTAAGTTGATAGTAGCAGTCGAGGCTTGCTGTCTCAAACTTTTCCTACTACTTCACTTTATTAACAAAATCCAAACAAATTGTGTTCATGAGTTAGAATTCATACACATTGCGCTCAAACATGCGCTCTGTCTGTACTGTAGAAAGGCAAAATGGAAGAAACACAAGGGGCTAAAACGACAACGTTGACCTCACTTCATGTCTTTATATCTTATACATACTTTGAACTGTAAAGCGATGAAAATAACTCATAAAACAAAAAAGAAAGAGACAAAGTTGAAAGATGGCAAGAAGCATTAAGGTGACCTTAACTCGTTACCTTAGGATGTCAGTTTAACCATCTGTTTTGAAAAAGTTAAAACAGATGGATTTCAGAAGATCTACAATTTAAATAATACATTTATAAAACATAATTAGCATTTTCTATAAAATTTATTTGCGTAATAAATCTGTTCGACAAATTTATCCTAACTATTTTGATTAGGACATAATATACAGTAACATACATGCTCATGCTAACATTGTCTCTTTATGGTTAAACCACAAACATGTCTTTTTCTTCTTACACAATTTCACAAAACGCACAAAAAAACAAAAAGCACAAAAGTTTGTCTTAAGGTTAGAAAATTAGTCTTTCCGTCCTGCAGCTCCATTTTTGTTAGACAGAGAGCCGCTCAGGAAATGTTTAGCTGAGAAGGTACAGAGGTAAGATGAGTAACTGATGTGTTTTCCAGACTGAGCCGGGTTTTCCCAAGATCCCACACATTCACAACCATATATATGACATTTCAAAATATGCAGTCTGCTTTATAGCTAAATCTTTTGGGACAAATTAGGATAAACTGTAGCCTTTTAAGTCAAGATTTCATATATATTGAAGACTAATTAGGAAATGTTTAACCCTGTGACTCCAGTAGACCAATTACTAGCTGAAAGACAGTCAGTCACCGCTGATATTTACTAATCTGGAAATTAGCTTGTATAGCATAACTGGAAGATGTCTGTATGTCAAAAGATTGTTTTAAAAAAATGAAGGTGGGTTGCAAGGTAAATACTGGTTTATATTTACTGTACAGTAAGCAACTATAAAATACACTTACAGTAAAATACACTTACAGTAAAGAGCTGTAATATCTTTCATTGTATAAAATAACACATGATCCAGTACATTTAGCCATGTGACTTATGCTTTAAAAACGTGATTCACAATTATTGCAGGTTACAACGAAACTGAATGTTAAGAGTCAGCCCTAAGAACCCAACCATGGCAGTTTTAAAATGCAACACGCAACCTACTGATCTGTAACTCTAAGCCTTATCCACTGAGCCAAACATTAAGTCACCCACTTCTGCCACTAAATTAACTTGGATGACAAGATTGCTAAGAGTTAACTTTCAATTCAGATGTATCTTAAGCATCAAGAAAATGAGCAAATATTCCAAATGATGTGTTATTTTATATCATGTTTCTTATAGTGCCACCGCAAGTTTTGTTTAATAGATAGGCAACTACAGTATTAAAGGTCTCTTATTTTTCTAACTGGCTCATTATTAGTTATGTGTATGTATATGATGTTAGAAATAGAAATACCAAAGCGTACTTTACCTTATTGTTGGTGGCGTTTGTAAACGTTTGTTACCTAGGGATGTGTACTTTTAATAGCTTTTGTAATAATTACCCTTAAGTTAATTTTAAATATTTCCAGGTATTCTACAGCGAATATACAAGCAATCAAACAAACGCTCCCCCAAAACAAACAAACAAAATACATATGCTTGATATGTCCATCCTGATGATAAAGAAAAGAAGTGTTTGGTTTAAGATATTGAGATAGCGTAGTATGATATATCAAGTATTATAGCTATTCATTAGCTATTACAGTCCATCACACTTTTAACAAACATAGGTTTTTAATTATGGAATGCTTAGTATAGTGACATTGCAGGTTGTCAAATATGGTAAAGTGGCTACTATTGCAAGTTTAGGAACCCCTCATATATAGCTAGTAGCTACACTCTCAGGGAAAATTGAATAATGAACTGGATCTTTGATGGAAGCTGGGACTGTACCCTCAAGGCTGCGCATCTTTGACGTAGAAAAGTGCATGCTGTCTCGCCCTGAAACTTTACTCATTCATTATGGTCCATTTATATACCTTAGATCACTTTTATATAAAATTCCAGTGATACTAAAGATTTATCCTTCAGGCAATGCACCTCAATAACAAGAACCATTTAAGTTTCCTAATGTTTTTTTTTTCCTTTTTCTTTTTTTGTTGGTGCATGTACCCAAGTTTAATTTTAACTCTGCTATTAGCTATAGATTTAGAAATGTACAACTAATTAATTGCATGATTGAATTCAATTCAATTTAAATGACACGTGAAATAGCCTTTAATTGGGTGTTTAATTGAATAACCAAAGTTATAACAATTGCACATATAAAAACTGTGGAATTATACAGTAGCAAGGAAAAAAAGTGCCTGACACCAGGGTCTTCCTGGATTCCCATTTGAGAAGTTTAACCATTGCACATAAATGATTAATATATTAGTAACTTAAATGGTTAATCAGGGCGTGTTTAACCTAATTGGTTTTTGATTAGAATAACCTGTTTTAATCAAGCTTTTAATTGTACATACGTGTATATTAATATACTGCAATTGAAGGATGATGTATTTTGGTTGCTCTTACCGTGCACGTCTCCGTCTTCGCCGTTAGCCACGACTCTCTTGTTACTCAGCACCTGCACGTGTCTGCCGCTCGTGCGGCTGTACAGCTGGTAAGTGCGCGTCAATCGGCGGCTCGTGCGGTCCGACAAGCGGCTGTGCTCGGTCACGTGCTGCTTGAAGTTCGGCACGGACACAGAGTGGAGGCCTGCCGCTGTCTGAGGAAACGAATACACGCGTAAAGGAACGTTCACTGATTTGCACTTGTGGAAACATCACAATCCTGTATGGCGTTTATGATCCAGAGGAATTCCAGATAAATATTAATCAATAAACTACTCATTCAGCGCTCAATTCTACTTTATTTGCATGCATTAATTGCATGGTGGATTCATTTGCTATTGAGTCACATTGTTTTATCACTATTTAATGCAGTTTGAGATGCAGGCGCATGTAATGTGAGGCGCTTTTTAGAGAGATGACACGCGTCTCTTGGCTGTTTTTAGCACGAGTGATCTTTCCCTCATCTCTCCATGCGCCGTTTGTCTAAACGACTGCTTTTCATTTCAGCAATGCGCCCAACCCACATGCTATTACCATTATCTTTAGGGCATGGGGGCTCACGCCTTTCCAAGATGTTTGATGTGAGGAACGCTTACTGGACTCACACACCAGCATTAAATTAATGCACAAAATATAGACTCAGTTCTGTGTATGCCTGTAGTAACAGTTGCGTCACCAAAAACCGAATTTGTTTTATAATGCAATGTCTTATTAAGCCTAGACAGCCGAAAGAAAGAAAGAAAGAAAGAAAGAAAAAAGTGTGCACTTACCTGAATGTAAAAGATTAACGTCATGAACTGGATTAACCTAAAAAACAAACAAACAAACAAAAAAAAGACACAGTTGGTAATTATTGCATCTAATAATTATGTATATTATTTGGAACAAACAAATCAACAAACAAACAAGAAGTATACTTACAGGTAACCCCATTTAGAAGATTTCAGCTTCATTGTGAGATTCTGCAAACTTTTCTCTCTGTCTCCTGATTTAAATCCTTCATGAGTTCCCAGTTTTTGAGGGGACACAGTAAGTCCCGATGGAAATGTCCTCTTAAAATGTATATCCGATTGCCGATCAGTTACAAATTAAGTTGAACCGACAATTTTACAGTCTATTTAGGGAGATCCATAATAATAATCCTTCAGAAAAAAAAAATCTTCTTCCAATGGCCAATTAAAAAAAAAAAAAAAGATTTCTTGCTGTTATTCCAGAGCATGCATGTAGATTTTACTACCTGAACCCCAAATCTGTGATTTGATTCGCATTAACACGTACAGAAAAAAAAACTAAACAAGTTCAAATGACTTGTTCCGTTTTCCTGAAGACGCGTTCACATCTAAAATGAGCGCACAGTAACTTGTACATTATTTCAGTTGCTCGTATTTTCTTATTTTCTCATGGCTATCATGCATCCCCAAGAACTGAATAGCTTATACAAGAAAAAGCATGTCAAAGGCATTCCTGATTAAAAAAAAAAAAGAAAGAAAAAAAAGAAAGCTCCGCTTACAACCAGGAGTCGGATTTTCATCCCGCAGTTTATCCCGCAGAGAAGTGCGGCTCGGATCAGCCTCCTGTCTGCATTTAAGTTCCTACACTGAACACACACACACACACACACACACACACGCACACACACACACACACACACACACACACACACACACACACACACACACACACACACACACCCGTGTGCGCAAAGACAGGAGGAGCAAAGGCAAAGTCACGTCTAAAACCTTGCACCTAAGTCAAACGCTTCTATGAAGTACATTGGTACAGTTATATGTTTTTTTTTAATGCTTCAGAAATAAACTGTCATCTCAGTTAAGTAGCTAACACATTGCATATTATGGGGCATATAAACCTCATGATGTTTTATGGTGGTTAATTTTGCAGCATGCATATTGTGATGCATCACACCTCCTGGGGAAAAGTAAGCTAATGTCGAAATATCCTGTCAGTTAAGAGTTTAACCCTTTATAGAGCACTCATTAAAATACTTGTAAATTAAAAATATCAAAACTTGTTTTTTGTTTCTTTTAAAATATTAGATTTTTGTAATGTTTATGTTGCAAATCAATGTTATCGAAGTTACCAAATATGTTTCTTCGCTCTAATCCCTCTTCCCAAATGATTATACATTTACAAATATTTAAAAACACAGATTAAATTTAATTACATTTTTAACATAATGTGCAAAAAATGACTGATTTTCTACATATTTGCTTTATTATTATTATTATTATTATTATTATTAAAGTACTGATAAATTATCAGTTTCTTACTTAGTGTTTTGTAGTGTATTGTGTCGATTTTCAGGCAAAACAATGAATTCATAAGTTATTCACCCAAAATAACTTAAAGATCTGTAGAAACCTAAGAAGAATGACAAACTAAAGTTAAACAGAATGATATATAAAGTGTTATTAAGGTGTTGACCACCCAGGAGCCACCCAACCAGCTTTAGTGTGTGCACAAGTCTTTGGAAATGTACTGAACCAATCCAAAAGGTTAGCATCTTGATGATGGTGGTAGGGAATGTGGTCCAACACGTTTCTCCAATATCTTCCATAGCTGAGCACTTTAACTGAGATCTGGTGACTGTAAAGCCAATAGCATATAGTTTAAATATTTTTCATCCATCTTTATTACAAACTGTTCAGTAAGCCCTTATGTCCTGTAGATGGGGGTGGAGACACCTTGAAACCGACCACAAGAACAAGGTAGAAATGTTTAATCATAGGATAAATATAAAGGATGATTCACTTTATACTTGACATCTTAGTCAGAGATATATTGTAAACCTACAATCTGTGTTGGAAATAATCCAGCTCCAGGCTTTACTTAATACAATATCTGTATTATTTCATATTGATGTCTGACAGATTTCACATTTATGAAATGATACCACCAAGAACTACTTCTATTGTAATCTTTTATTAAAGTCTGTTCAACAGGTTCCTTATCATTTCTTAGCAGCAAGTAAAAACATTATTTCATGGCCCCTGAGGAATACAATCTGGATTTGTAACATTCATCATGGATGTGTAACTATAACTTAACAGAACAATGGAAAAACATGTGCAGTGAATCAGATCCCATTCTTAAGAGCATAAATATGTAGTTTAATATCTTTAATCTTAATATCAGTCTGTGTAGATGTAGAAAATATATTGCTTTGTGTGTAGAGACATTTAATGGCAATAACATATGGCCATGCATCTTTTTCAGTCCTTGTCTAGTAAAAGCACCTTACAGTTATTCAACCTCTATGAGCAATCAAGAGCATCAAATGTAAATAGTTGTTATTGAGGATATACATTTATAAAGATAACGAGAACATACATGCACCTAAATAAAAAGAGGCAAACCAGGACATGGTTTACTGTACTATAGGTACCACAAATTTCTGTCTAAAGTCTTGGTTCCCACGTCCCACTTGAGATGCAATAGGGAACTTTTCACACCTTTGCGCTCATATAAGAACGACAGAGCAGCTGTTCTCCAGAATAGAAAATGTAATTATTGGTGTTCGTTCACATTGCCTCTATAAATCAGTCTTTAGAGAGTGAGAATGAACCTGTGTGATTAGTTCCAGAGGGAAAATAATTTTTTGCCACCTGGAACTGCTCAGTGCACTAGTTGGAAAAATCTCACCTCAGACCATGCATTAGCTCCGTTTAAGGTGTGGTTTAGCAGATTTGGCATTGGCATGTGATTCTTGTGTTGTTGGTGGTTATATATAAATACTAAAAAAAACAGCCCTGCTAACAATAATAATAATTGCTATAAATGTTTTTTTTTGTTAAGTTAATAATTATTAAAATAATTCCTATAAATTGTTAGTTTTTTTAGGTTAATAAATGCTAGGAAATGGTTAGTTAGAATGACTTTCCTACCTGCAGCTTCCACACCTTTGGATAACACATTATTTTTGTGCCCTTGGAGCCGTTACTGCTGTATTAAGATAATATAAATTTCTAATTCAAACGTTTATAGTTCTTTCTCTTGCTTCCTCTCTCACCATCCCTCTTGTTCTTAGTCATTTGTGGTTAAGCGGCAACTATAATTCAATAGTGGTTAACCAAAAATCATGTTTTGTCAAATGTCTGGGTTGTGTCTTTTCACATGTCCTTTCAACTAATGAACTCTCTTATGAGTGGGTCTGGCTGGCTCTGACTGGCTGCACTGTCTGAAGTCTGCTTAATGCGGTTTTGACACCAAGCCAAACTATCAGCATGTTTTTTCGCGGGATCCCCGTAGACTGCACTGGTATTCCCATTTTCCCTCTTTTCAGCACAAGGTTTAGTATCACTACACTTTACCCTTACCAGTGATGGTGGAGCAAAAAGAGAGACAGGAGGGGTTTGCAATGCAGGCTTTAGATAGATAGATAGATAGATAGATAGATAGATAGATACATAGATACATACATACATACATACATACATACATACATACATACATACATACATACATACATACATAGAATGTTTGAAACAGCTAGGAGGGCCTCATTTTTCATTTAGAGGCTTAGGTGCCTTTGAAATAAGACTAATAAGACTAATAAAACTAAACAAACATCAGAGAATGTTCCACAGATAAAGGTTGCCATGAGAAATTTTTACATCATGTCTTCAGTAAGACATGATTTATGAAATAAACACATAAAGTAGTAAAACAAACAAAAAAAAGGATTCGAAATTCATGAAGATTATGCAGTTATTTATTCAAAAGGCGGAATGACAGGCCTGCCAATTTTAGTAATTGTGCGGATTGTTAAGGGGGAAAAAAGCTCAATATGATGGTTTGGCTTGAAAGAAATTTCAAGAAGATAACATGCTAAATAGGATATACGTATGTACATATATGAATATATAGGCTATAAGAAAAGTAAACATCCATTCTATATGCCAAGTTTTTGGGTATGTTCAGTTAAATATAACTTAGAACCTGCTGCACTAGACACATTGGCTGAGATCTGGCATGGACTAGAATGATTACTAGTAAGGACTTTTAGTGCTGTCTGCAGTTGAATCATCAGTACAGAAAATACTCCTAATTGAAACAAAACAAATCTGTAAATTTTTGGCAACATTTTTGGCAATGTAATGCTTTGGCGATGTTTTAAATATGATGTGTCACGTTAAAAAAATTACTAGAAGAGCATCATGAAATGACTACTCATCCCATCGTTGGGAGCTCATTTGTAAATTTTATCATGTACTGTATTAATTCACTTGATATACTGTACCATACTGTAGGTTGCAAGTATCAATGTATACATACTTCATTACTCTATTTAAGTATTTTTTGTGCATCTTTACTGTTTATCTATTTTACTTCTATTCACTACATCTTTTTTTAATGAAAAACCTGTAACTTTACTTACAACATTTTAAATAGAGAATAGTTACTTTTCAGATGATGATCACACTAAATTGCACTGATTTACTAATCAAAACATAGTCATTTATTCTGTCTCTCTCATCATATCTTGACCTAAGCTACCCCATATGGGGAGAACTGAAATTAAACAATCCCACCAATCTTAGTTTACAGAAATAACTGGTAGGTCATTATCAAAGTACGGATTGATTAGTGATAGTTACCTGGGCAATGATCTTGCTTACTTGGTCTCTAGGCTGCGGATTCTTCTGCTTCCTTTTTCACACCTCTAAAATGGGAACACTTGTTAGATTAGAAGTGATCTAGCTAACTAGTTTCACACCAAAAACATCATAATGCCTACCATATTTCACAAAATTGTAAAGAATCTGATCACAGCCAGTGAATTGTACATTTTATTTATTCATTGTTAATGAATACTTGTATTATGTTAAAAAAAAGAAAACATTTTAAATTTCTGCAGAAATTCATGGACATTAATGTCATCAGTAAAATCAACTATAATTGTTTAAAACAATTTTAAATACTGTCAAATACTCTAGGTATGCAGAAGAAAAAACATGTGGGCAATATTAAGTACATTCCTCCCCCATCCACAGGATTTTAGAGGGTAAGTCATCATCAGCAGGTAGCCAGACCTCTATAAAACCAGAAGATCTGGAGCATGCAAGGTGCACGTTAACACAATGCCAGAAGAGAAAAAAAGGTTATAAGGGTTATAAAACCACTTCCAAACAAAATAGAGTTCAACATTCTAGAGTGAGAAATATTTACAAGTGGAAAACATTCAAGACAACTGCCAATCTTCCTATGCAATGCAATGCAAAAAAAAAAGCAATAGGTACATCTCAGACACTACAGGCATCACTGAGCATGGTAAATGTTAACAATGACACAATTAAAAAAAGGTTGAACAAATACGATCTGTCTAAAAAAAAAACATGAAAGCAAAACTGAGGTTCACAAAACTGCATCTAAACAAACTACAAGACTTCTGGAAAAATGTCTTATGTACAGTACAATGCATTTCAGCAGAAACACCCCATACCCACTGTAAAGCACACCAGTGCAGGGGTGATGATTTGGACTTGTTTTGTAGCTAGAGGACCAGGGCACCTTGCAGTTATTAGGTCGACCATGAACTCCTCTATATACCAGATTATTCTAGAGGTAAATGTGAGGCCATCTGTCAATAGCAAAGACTTGGTTAAAATTGGGTCATGCAGGACAATGATCTGAAGCACACCAGTAAATCTACATCAAAAAGACTGAAATTTAAAAGAATCAAGGTTTTGGAAAGACCTAGTCAAAGTCCAGATCTTAAAAGAGCTGTGTATAAGCAAATGTGAAAAAAAAACCTCAATGAATTTAAGTAATTTTGTAAAAAAGAATGGGTTATTGAAAGTTATTGAATTATCACTTAGTATTGACCACAAGTTTAAAAATGTTGCTGTTTGTCTGAGGTTGTATTTGCCGAATACTAAGACTTGCTATGATCAGAAGACTTTTATTATGTTTTTAAACAAAAAATACAAAATAAAAGAAGGGGATATTAACGTTTACTTTACACGATTGTAGGTATGGTGACAATGGCATTGAAAAAAACACAAACAGAAACAAAATGAGAAAACAAAAGTGACATCAGACATCAAGCACATCTCTTTGCAAAACAAGCAAAAAATTTAGTTCCTGACAACTTATGATTAAAGTATTTTTGTTGTTGTTTTAAACTGAAGCATGAGGAGTAAAAATTGAGCCATCTAAAAGTTCTCTCAGTTTTCTGAAAAAGACATGGATGGATGTACCTCATGACATTATGATTTCTGGGATGTAATTGGAATAATGGAATTTCTGTAATTTTTAGCTTGCAGGTAAGGACTGCTGGATATTTTTCAAAAAATGTTTGTATTCTTTTTGTATGTTGGCTGAACATTAAAAATATATATGTTTTGTGCTTAAGGCTTTTATTATGTTTTTAAACAAAAAATACAAAATAGAAGAAGGGGATATTAACTTATACTTTACATGACTGTAGGTATGGTGAGAATGGCATTGGAAAAACACAAACAGAAAAAAAAATGATAAAAAAACAAAAGTGACATCAGACATCAGCCACATCTTTCCACTTCCACTTTCCATTACACTTCAGGGCTGAACATTAAAAAAATAATAATTTTATGTTTTGTGCATTAAGGAGTCTTTTTTGTTGTTGTTGCATGTTGCATTTTGTACTTTGGAGCTTAAAGTTTTTTTTTTTCATTGTTTTCTTGTCTTTTTATATGTGGTTGTGTTTTGCACTTCAGTGCCACTATACTGTACTTAGGTGACTGGTCAAGCATCCTCAAGCTTATACTTGCCTCATTGGGTTAGCTAATGGATTCATTATTTGTCCATCCGATAAATTACCTGATCAATAATTGTCTGTGTTTCATTTAATAAAGGAAAATAAAAGTTATGAAAGTTGGTGATGATCATTGTTAATTATGCATTACATATGCATAAAGGTTTAATGTTTTTGATTTATGGAATGAATCAGAAACTTGGTGATGCTGAGGTTTAAAAAAAAAAAGAAAAGTTTTGCTTAAGACAGCTGCTAGCGGTAGCTCATCCCGTTCACTCCAAATGTTTCCCTTGACTCCCGTGCACTGTTCCTCTGAACACACTCTGATTTACTGTCTTGTAAACACATAGGAAGTAGCATTGAAAACGCTTTAACAAAGTCAATAAAAGCAGATACCATTCCTGGTTTTGGAGTTGCATGTGACTCCCCTCATCTGCTAACACTCTGCATGCGAGTGCACACACACACGCGTACACACACAAACAAACACACACACACACACACACACACACACGCACGCACGCACGCACGCACGCACGCACGCACACACACACACACACACACACACACACACACATATAGGCAACTGCACACTTGTAAGCCACCCTCACGTTCCTATTCTCCTCTGCTCCCCCTTTCTTGTAGTTTTGGGTTTAGGGCAGGTTGGAGTGATTACTTTAACAGGTCTACCTGCAAGTTTGCTTTGAGTCTTTTCTTTTTCATCTGGGTGCAGAAAAGTGGCCCCTGGTGTCTAAACAGCTGTGTAGACCTAGGCGGGGGGAAAAGCACAAAAGAAGGCCGAAAAGAAAGATTGGAAATTCAATTGGCCACAGGGACTTTTTTCTCCCCTTCTCCTTTTTCTCTCTTTTTCCTGGTCTCTCTTGTCCTTTTGTAACTCAGTCTTAAGCCCTGTCTTTTGTATGCTTGTTGTGTTTTCTCCTATATTTCCTCAATCTGTTTCTCTCAATCACATCACCACGGAATATTGCCTGCACTTCTTTTACAATGCTGTGACCACAGCCAAAGCCTCCCACCTCTCTCTCTCTCTCTCTCTCTCTCTCTCGCTCATGTCTCTCACATCTGAAAGTCTGGAGAGAAATAATCATTTAAAAAATGAACTGTTTTCATCCCAGGTGCTTAATCGATTGGGGGCCCTCGAGTATGATCGCGTTTCTTGGGGCTTTTCAAATCCTAACTATGAATTCCATCAAAAGCCTGCAATTCGAATAAGAACATAGCGGGCTAACCTTTTGCTTTAGGTTGTGGGCGGCCGCTGTGGTCCATACACAAATGGACCTCGGTGACGGGTGAGCTAAACTGTTGTCCATCCATCCTGCTGCAAAAGGGGAGCGGGCGGCAAGGTTAAAATTTTCATAAAGCATACATGGGGGTGGGATGGAATTTGCTCTGGAGCAGGTCACTGCTACCTTGTCACTGCCTGCTATATCATCTTTCCTCCTCTGAGGAAAGAAGCCCGAAGAGGGCTGGAGATGAAAAAGGCAGCTCTTGACTTTCATATTTTGGGGGTTAAAATGCCAGGATTTTTTTTTTCTTTAGTAGCTTAGTGCTGAGAGACAGTTATCGATTGACATGTTACCTGTAATCGACTTTATAACCAAACTAAAAATATTTTGCTTTTATCTCTGCTGTATGAAAGTTTTTAAACGTAATAAGCCTTGTCATACAATAGATACGTCTTTAATTTAAAGGCTTATACGCATTATTATTATTATTATTATTATTATTATTATTATTATTATTAAATGATCCGTCTGTCTAATCCTAACGCTCAGGTTAATTTTACTCCTTTGGAAAACTAACAGAATAGCAGAATGCTTTTTTTTTCCACATTCAGTTCCAAAAGCCCACGATACAGATGAGATTTATTTATTTATTTAAGTTTATTGTTTACTGTGTGTAGCTCTCTGTTTGTTATTTTTTTTTTAAATAAAAATTTTAATTCCTTAATGTGGCTCTCAAAGCAGAAAAATGTAACGCATTTAAGATTTTTTTTTTTTAATGCAGTGGGTGGAATCCATAATTCATTGTTGTCGGTTATTATATAGAGTAAGTAATCTAAGTTATGTATATAGGTTTAATGTTATTAAACTTATTATATTTTGAAATTGTAATGGTTATTACCCAGGTCGATTAATCACTCCAGTAAATTGATTTCAAGCAAGTGTATAAATAATTTAAATATAATGGTAATTTTAATTAACATGAGCCCCTGTGAGTGATATCAGGCATCAGAAGTTTCATGACTATAATCAAATGGCAAAATATTAGACATTTATCTGTGCTAAGGATGTCCATGGAACACTTAAGGGGTCCTTTGCTGCTAAAAGTGTAAGATTCGTGTAAGAATTTGCGTAAAAGTGATTTATAGAACAATTTGTAGTACACTGTTTTAATTGAAACATTATTGTAAAATCTTTATTAGGTTGTAATCACACAATCTCAAATATATAAAGCACAGATCAGACGAGTCCTGGAATGTGTTTTCTGTCTGACAGAGCTTTCCTGAAAAGTTACAACACATATCAAGAGATTGTGACTAGAGGGAAAGAGGATAGTGTGTGTGTGTGCATGCTTGCATGCCGGCACGCAAAACAAAGTGAGAAAGCAGAAAAGGAGTTGGCTGGGCAGAGTTTCAGAGAAAAGTCATGTCTTCAGAGGAAGAGAGAGGGAAAGGAGAATGTGGTGTTGAGAGTGGTACTGTTTGCTTAGTCCCCATCAAAGCCAGGTCTAATTATTTTACCATGCGCAGGTTCAGCTAGTGCTGAGTGCTGGGGCTTCTGCCTTTACAACTTTAACCTCACGCTGGTCTCATGACTCTTTCACGACGACTGCTCAGAAGCGTCCCACCTAAAATCTTTAGTACTGATGGTTCCAATATTTCCAATATAGAGAAGCCTAGTAACTTAAATGATTTATTAAAAGTATTTTTTTGTTGTATTTAGCAAATCTTTATCAGAAAGGAAGAACAACACTTGCACACAATGTTTTTTTTATTTTATTTTTTTATCTTTAGTAGTCACTTTTTTCTGTTCAAGGCTGTGGTGGATGCTGAAGTTATAGGAATACATGCTGGATGAAATCAGAGCCTACAAAAAAAACTTTTCCTTACAAATGGACCAGGTCGGATTTGTCAGATGTGTGTGTAATATGCATCCATATGAGTTACTTACTTGAACCAAGCAGTCGAAAATATTATGCCTGTTTCTTTTTATGAAAGAGCACAAAGGCAATATGGACCAACACCCACATTCTGACACTTTGACACCTTGATCATGAAACCTCCCTGCGGTGCTCGATATCCTACGGTGGGTCAGTCGTGCCGCAGCTGTAAAAGTCACTGTAAAAAAATCAGCCATTGCATCATGGAAAAAGGACTGTGCTCGTGCATAGTTGACCTGGAGAACCAATTACTCCTCCAAAATGTACATGCGTGCACGTGTGTGTGTGTGTGTGGGTGGGTGTGTGGGTGTGTGGGTGGGTCGAGAGGTTAAACGGAATTCTGACTTTAGCCGTGACCCTTATCTGGGAGGAAGACCACCACGAGACGCTTAAAAGACCACCAAGTTTACACACCCCCAAATTACTCCAACCAGGATTTCGACTATTTTTCTTCTATCCACAATCAGTAATAAAATGCATTGTATTGGTGAGGGTTGGATTCACTTGTTCATTTAGAGGGAAGGGTCACTGCAATCAAAACAAAGTTTGTCTGACTGTCCCAATGGGATTGGTCTCCTCCAGGATGACCTCACTTCCATTCAGGGTTCACTAAATGGGTTTGCTTAACTAAATGCTATAGTTTTCAAAGTCAACAATCTTGATCTAAGGGAATACCTAGGGGAGATGTTAGAACGATGTGTTAGACAGCAATCAGCATCACCATCAAAACATGGATTAAAGGAATGAAGTTTTGATGAGTGGTGTTGATTGCTTCATTACAGACAGGGGACACACTCACACACACATGGACAATTTTAAAGCATCAATGTCTTTGAAATTTGGGAGGAAACTGACGTACCTGGGGAATCCCAAAAAGCATCGGGAGAACATTCATATTCCATGCACACCAACAGGCAACAAGATTCAAACCACAAACCTTGGAAGTGCAACTGAGCCACCATTCCTACTCATTCTACTTGTTCAGATTTCATTTAAAATACATTTCCAAGCAATTTCCAGGCTCTCACCTTGCACCTTCAGAGACAGGGTTCGATTCCCACCTTGGGGTCTATGTGTATGGAGTTCGCATGTTCTCCCCATGCTTGGTGGTTTTCTGGTTTCCTCCCACAGTCCAAAGATATGCAAGACTGCCTGTTGTAAAATTGGACTAAATACAATGCTAATCACCTTTGGCATCCACGGTCCCTAGTTGGACTATACAGGTTTCTAGATGGAGAGATGGATGACATGGTAGAATCATGGTTAACACTGTGGGGTCTCACCTCCAAGGTCGAGAGTTTGATTCCGGTCCCCGTCTTTGTGGAGTTTGCATGTTCTCCCATGCTTTCTGGGTTTCCCCTGGAATAGCCCAAAGACATTAGAGTATGCTAATTGGCGTTCCCAAATTGCCCTTAGCATGTGTTTTTGTTTGTGGATTGGCACTCTATCCAGAGCGCACCAAGCCCAAAGTCTCCTGGAGTACACTGAAGATAAACGAATGAATGAATGAATGAATGAATGAATGAATGAATGAATGAATGAATATTTCACCATAACACACAAACTGAAACAAAACAATTTAAAATTTCAGCTGGATAAAAACCTTTCAGAAATTTTATTGGGAGTCATCAGTACCATAGGTCTGCCATAGATCACCTCCCTATAAAAGGCTCTGAAGGATTTTATTTGACTAAACTGTGTAGTAAATCATTAAATGATAAGTATGCTAAATACATTTGACAGTCTGGTTCAGAGAGCTGTCTGGGATGCTTTTAGGGATGTACGTTTGGACATATCAGAATGTGAGCCTCAAAAGATCAGTGCATTCCAGGAGCATTTCTGTCCCTCTTCAGATGTCCATCATCCCCATTATCTGTACACACACACACATACACACGGACACAGACACAGACACACACACACACACACACACACACACACACACACACACACACACACACACACACACACACACACACACATGCAGACACATACATGCACACACAGTGTCATTCAGCAAGAACAGTTTGGGACTGTCGATGTGTTAATCACAAAAGAATGTGCACACAGAGATAGTACAGTGTATCATTGTAGTTTTAACATAGCTGACATGACAGGATGTTGTTGATTCATTTTCTGATATTTTATTAAAACTAAACTTAAAACTAAAACACAATTAAAAAATATATAATGCAGAACTAAACAATAACTAGGAAGTAGATAGAGAGAGAGAGAGAGAGAGAGAGAGAGAGAGAGAGAGCAATACATAAATACATAAAAAACACATGGTCAAAGAAAATCTAAAATTAAGAGTATAGAACAATCCTAAAGAGATTACTCAGGATGGGCTGTAGGTGTCTGTGATTAGTGAGAGATTGGGTAGAATGCGGGTATGGGAACCCTCTGGTGGGCAGGAGCTATATTGCAGTTCACCGACAGAATAAACAACCTTGAATATGTGAAGTCTCAATTCAGGTTTAAATAAATAGAACAAAATTACATCTCATGGATTTATAAAGGAAACTGTAAGACTCATTTTGAACAAACGTTTTTTTTGAACAGACAAACATTCATACCGTCATATTATTTTGTTTACAGTCCTCTATCACAAAATTATTTTAATGCGCAGACCTAAAGAAGTACAATATTATACTGCCTATACATCCAGCACACTTCCTAAACGTCCCTTATCCAGCCGCCATTGTAATGAGATATTGAAAATGTAACTAATGTAAAAAGGAGCAAATTGTAATGGCTAGAGAACTGGATCAGAGCAACTCCAAAAATTGTGAGGTGGTCCTATGATGCAGTGGACAGGACATACCAAAAGTCATCCAAGAAAGGAAAACCGGTATACTGACAACTGTATACTGACTGTATAGGGGGGCTTAATATTAGACGGGTGGTTGTAATGTTATGACTGATCAGTATATATATAATATTATAAGGTTTGATAAATCTGAAGAACCATAATTTAAAAAAAATTAACCTCTTATTGTTCATGGTAGATTTTAGTAAGATGAAAGCCTTTAGTGAAAGGCAAATGACAACTCTGGCCTTTTGCTTGGCAAATTCAATAAGGGTTATATAGTTACAGTGGAACTTTGGATTACGAGCATAATTTGTTCCGGAAGCTGGCTCGTATTTCAAAAACACTCATAAACCAAATAGAATTTTCCCATAAGAAATAATGAAAACTCAAATTATTCATTCTACAGCCCAAAACAATAAATAATTAATACAATATATAAAGTAAAAATGAAATAAATTAACCTGCACTTAACATTTTAATAAAGTAAAATGTGTGTAGTACTTGAAGTGCTAATAGCCACCTCCTGGCTATTATGCATAACTGCATGATTTGCTTTTCCTAAACATGTGCCAGGTGTTTGAAATCAGAAGCTGAGATGGATATAGGTAGTGATCATGTTTACAGTAAGGAAGCACACACACATATATACACACACAAACAAAGAGAGAGAGACTTTTATTATGACTTTATGGTAATACAAGCTCAGTACTTTTGATAATACTTTTACTTTACTGTTGGGCTCTCTAACTGTAGTTGGTATCTGAACTAAAGATTTCTGGAGCCACTGGAAGCTCTGGAAAATATTCCAAACATGTTGATCTGTACAGTGGCGATAGCAACGTCCCAGGTTTCTGTGGCACGCGATGTGGGTGCTGAAAGCACCCCAGTGGTATATGCCAGTGCTGTCTCACATGTTCAGACTGTGATTTTGACAAGGGCTCACGCACACTTGCCTTTCAGCAGAAGGAGCTGATGCATTTGATATGGGGTTCAATGAATGCTTGACAGGATCTGTCAGTTGTGCTGTGTATGCATGTCGTGTGTGCTGAGTAGGACTGAGTAGGACTGAGTAGGACGTTTTTTTTTCTTCTTTTTTTTTTGTATCAAAGACATGCTATCTGGCAAGCTAGTGGAATGGAGCTGTGATTAGATACTAGATATTAATTCTGTTAAGATTTTTTGACCTGACAATTATTTCAAAAATTTCACAAAATACAATAATACAATAATAAAACAAAAATACAATAATTTCAATCTACATTCAGGATCAGATTCAGATCCAGATCTCAGTATCATTAAATTCTGTTTGGCATATGGCTATGTTTGTGTGTTTTTGCACAGGTAGTTTCAGTGAATGTATTCAGACTGTAATACGTCTACAGTGACAGCCAGAAGTGAGGGCTCCCGAAACATTTGTGATAGCAGTTTGTGATAGTGTTCTTGCACAAAATCATAAAAAATCTGATATACTGTTATAATCAATACAATGATTTCATAACTTTAAAACCTCTGTCTAATTTTGATTACCTACAGTAGGTCACTCTTATGCGGTACAAACAGATCTGGCCCATCAAAGCATGGACTCCAAACACTTTCTACTCTACTTCTTACCATGTTAACATTGTAACGTAAAAATTGTTAGAATGGGCTATAAACAAAGACAACATATTGTCAGATTGTTATTCTGCATTCAAGGGGAATACTAATACTACTAATAATAATTACAACAATGCCACATGCAACAATGCATTGTTATTTTATTTTTGAGGCAAACACCTCATGTCACCTGATTTCACATTTAAACTCGTACTCATAACACCATAGATTTCCAGGCAGACAGATCTGCGGGCAACAACACCTTTGGTCGCTAGGCGGCGACGTCGTATAGGCAATCAGTGTAGATGCGTTGCACGTGAGCGCACTTCTATATAAGCGCCCTCGACGCAGCACGTGGCCTGATTCGACATAGAGAGCTGAGTCATTGTGCTCAGCTATTTAATGCTCCTAATAAAAAATGAAATAAATAAATTAATAGAAATAGAAAGAGGGGGAAAAGAAAATGTGCTGAAAAAAGGAAAAACAAAAAGCTAAATTTTGCAGAGAAAATATATTAAATGACTTGAGAATAAAGATCTTAAGAATAGGAAGATTATTTAGTTTTGAGAACAGGTACATATTTTGTAAATCTTCATTGTGAAAGAATGAGATGGTTATTTTTTTTAGTAAAATGTTTTTTTTTTTTTACCATTTTGTAAAAAAATTGGAAAAGAATATATTTATTTTATTAAATAATTATTTTGTAAAAGATGTGTTCGTGTTTAACACTGGGGGTTAAGATTTCTATCCGTGTCGAAGGGGAGTGATAAGGAAACCAGCCACATAGATGGCGAGGCTTCCCAGACATAATGCTGTTTCACACTCATAAATCTCGTTCTGCTGACATCTAGTGGACAAATTATGTGTAGCAACTAGATTCTGACATCGCAAGCAGTGATAGTTGTCACATGTGTGCGAATATGTTGCTTAAAAATCCAATGTGCCAAGGCAATAACAAAATAACATTTTGATTACATTTTCGCAATTTATTAAAGTAATTACTTTATTGGGAGAAATTACTTTTAAATATCCCCAAATAGGGAAGTTTCTTTCTTTCTTTCTTTCTTTTAAAGTAATGATTTTTTTTTTCAAGCAACAAGCCACTGTTTGGAATATTTGAACCAAATATATACACTGGCAGTCTTCCTTTAGGAAAAAAAAACACCTCCTAGACACAATAACACAAAAGCTGGTTAGGTTTTCCTGAACCTTTATTTTGTATATAATGACAGTTTAAAAGAGTGGAACATCAATATAAACAAGCTTTTCTTAATTTCTCCAATTTAGTCGTGTCCAATTTCCACCCATCATTAGGGCTTCCCCATTAAGTCTACAATTACCAGTGAGGGAGAGCCAAAGACTATCATGGTTTTCTCCGAACCATGTGACGCCAGCCAACAGCATCCAATTGAATTGCTCGCTCACGCACTGTTGGGCATGAGGCAGGGTACACCCTGGACAGGGTGCCAATCCATCGCAGGGCACAAACAAATTCACACACTATGGGCAATTTGGGAACACCAGTCAGCCTAATTTCCATGTCTTTGGACTGTGGGAGGAAACTGGAGTACCTGGGGGAAACCCACCAAGCATGGGGAGAACACACAACCTCCATGCACACAGAAACGGGAATCGAGCCTGGCCGGGAATCGAACCCGAACCCTGGAGGTGCAAGGCGACAGTACTAACCACCACGTGCCGCCGAATATAGAAAATAAAGTACAAAAAAACAAAAACAAACACTAAATTATAAAACAACAAATATTTTAAATATATAACACTAAGCAAAAGTGTTGAGGCACTGCTTATTTTATATTTTGCTTCCAAAAAGCTTTCTTCTATTTTAATTGTAGTCAGGAGTGCCAGGCTTTTGTCTCTCATTTTCAGCAGGATTTGGGGTGTCATTTTCAGCCCGGTCCCTGTACCTGAGAAATTTTAAGAGAAATGTTGTTGTTTTTTTTGTTTGTTTATAAAAAAGGAAGAAAGAAAACAATGTGACCTATGGATGATCCAAGCTTAAACATCTAACTTAACACATGAACCAGTGAGCACCAGGTGAAGATGATGACCGATCATCTGCTGGTGATGCTGAGTGGTTGGCATAGATGTGAGGTTGTTACATGAACAAGTATTTCTAAAATGCTATTTTTATGCACTTTGCAGCCTGTTACAGTAAAATATTTGCTGCAGTTTAATCTACATAATTTAAAATGAAGAAATGAGGGCTCAAGACTTTTACATAATAGTGTACATGTGCCTATTTAATGTGTTTCATGATTATGTAACTAATAAATGTCTGTTCATAATACCCACAGTCTCACCCCTTATAGGGAAGAACCACTACCTGAGAGAGTTTGAGCCTCAGATAACAAAGTCTAATGCTTAGTTAAGCCAGAGCACCATAAATTTGCACAAATTGGACCTTAGACTCCTGGTTTTTAACTACAAACATAATCTTTTCTTTTTTGGTTAGTCCACCATTGTACTGTATAGAATTATCATTATAGGCAGTGAATAATTTTCATTGTCCAAGTAAATCGCTTAAATGTCTAGAGTCCTTTTGAGCAGACCTGTATCTTCCATGACTCACTATTCAACCAAAGTAATATGCAAGGTCATAAGTGTTATAATAAAATGCTGCATGATGGGACTCGCATTATTCTCAATATTTTCACAGAAAACATGACATGTTATTTGTTCAGCACCAATTGATTCACATTAAGAACATTATACAGTAACAATCTTTTATTTCTATATCAACTCATTCACTCATCATCACTCCACATGAACATCTCTTCTTTTCCTTTCTCCATTGCTCCATATCTGTTCTTCACCTTAAGGTCAAGATGCTCAGTGATTGGCAACTGTTCCCCCTCAAGCTCACAGTTGTTTCTAGATGCAAACATCTGACTGATCTCCACAAATGTCTTGTCCTTTGTCTCAGGAATGACAAAGTAGACGTAGGTCGCCACGCCTACACAAATGCCAAAGAACACCAGGTAACAGAAAGCTCCTGCGGACATCTGGTAAGAGAATTAAATGGGTTGGGCAGATTTAAATATTACAACATTTTATGAGCACTTCTCTTACAGAACTGTGACATCTTAATATTCTAAACTTGGTGCCATCTAGCTTCTATTAAATTTCTTATGCTGAAATTAGAGTATATATTTCTTTACTACACATAATGATAACGCAGAAATGCATACCTGTAGGAATGGGAAGACGAATCCGACAGTGAAGTTAGATAACCAGTTGAGTGCACCCCCAACGATGTAAGCCGAGGGTCGGTGAGACTGCTTAAACAGCTCACCCGTCATGAGGAAGGGCACTCCAGCTGTGCAGAGACCAATATCTGTTTCTACACTGTACTACAAACAGAATCAATTCCTTCATTCAACACCAGAGGGCAGCATTAAGTAGTTACGCTGTATGTTCCTAAAAAGAGTGAACAATTTTGATATGCCATAGACCTTACTATCTCTATTATGTATGCAGCATTTAAAGGGATGGGACAGGATTTTCTTCACAGCAAAACTAATATACTGCTACCAGTGTCTGATTGATTAAACTTTTGAAAGCATCATTTATAAGGGCTGAACTAGGACAGGTGACGTAGTGGTTATTTTTAAATAAGCTCTGGCCATAATACATGAAAAGGCCACGAGTTATTTCTATAGTATAAAAAAATAATTGTATTATCAGTGTGACTAAGCATGGAGATTACTGAATATATAAAAAATACTGAAATTTACTTCAGTTACTTCAGCAATTTAAGATGCTTTAATCCTGGACTTACTCCACCATAGGAAAAATACTAGCGTAAATATTATAGTGTTTTTGAACTTTGCTGTAGTAAAAATACTACAGGATCCTATATAATATAGTATAATATAGTAAATACCATAATTTAAACCATCTATTACTTTTCTTCAAAGTAAGCCACGAGTAACCAAGTTACATGTCAGAGTTGGGATTGATACAAGTAGAAATGACAGAAAAAACACAATAAAATGAAGTCATAACAGGAATAAATGAATAAAAAAGGGAAAAACAAAACAGGTAAAAGTGTTTTTAAAAAAATCATGTGACATGCAGTCAAAGGATCTACTGTTTTCTGTAAGGGTAATGGGAGTTGCAATTTATGATCGCCAAACCAGGGGTCCTAAACAAATGGTATATGTAGCCACAAGATTTCTGGCCAGGATTTACTGAAAGGTAACCACCATGTCCCCTCAATGATTTCTAAACACAAACAAAGACATAGTAATTGTAAGTAATATAAGCAATGAGAAAACTTAATAAATAAATACTAATTGTCTCACCAGGGCCAATGCAGAATCCTGCAATAATTCCCACCACACAGATCATGCTCACATAGTTCATGAAGTGCACGTGTGCCTAGTATCAGAAATGAAGCAAAACAGGCCAAAATGAACAGCCATTATTTAGGCTCTAGTCAAACACATGATGTTGAAGTCTACTAAACTCTGACTGATCAAGTATACACATGGACAAAGAGCTTCTGTCTAAACACATAATGGTCATTTTTGTCTAATACCTACACTGGTGCTCAAAATTGAGTACAGTAAGTGCACATAACTAGAGAGTCCCAAACATTTCCATATATAAGGAAAATCATCAAAATAAAGTTACTACCTGCAGAACATTGGAAAGGGTGATTCCGGCACAGCAGATGCCCATAAAGGTGAATCCACCAATCAACAGAGGTCTGCGACCGACTCGTTCAATAGTGAAACACTGTGGGGAATTAGAAAAAAAAACCTTTAAGTGACATGGTTTTGTGATCAATCACAAAACAAGAAGTAGTCCTAAAGGTGAACAAGGTATTTAAAGCAATTTATATACTTGTCCTAAAACTCCATCCTGTTGGTTATTGCGCTAAAAGTTGAATTTGAAAATTTACCCCAGTGTGAGGTGGCAGCATCCATAGAGGTTTTTATTGAAGGAACTCTCTTTATTTGGTTACATTTGTTAGATGTAGTGCTTAGAGTTTCACCCAAACAATTTTGTCTTGTCAGACCAGAGAAAGTTTCAGTATGTTCTTAGAATATGTTAGTGCCTGCTAAATGTCTTTTGCCCTAGTTTTTGTCTGCCTAGCTACCATAGAGCATTTTTTAGATGGTTGTTCCTACAGAATTTTCTTTTATATCTGCAAACTTTTTACACAGATGGACAGATTTCTTTTTATTTGTATTATTATTAAATTAATATTTCTAAAACCATGTTTTTTTTCTATTTATATGATTGTATATATTATTGTATATAAATTATTTTCCAGTAAATTCTTTTTGAATCAAATTAACAAATGTATTTCATCCATATAATTTACTTTAAATTAAACTTCATCTTATAAAAGAAAATATATACGGTATCTACTATACTGTATATATACTACTACCCATACTGTATATCTATTTTAATGGAAATTATAGTCCATACAGTATGTGGATGATTTATCTCTTTAATAAAGATGAGGGTTTTTTCTTACCCCAATGAGGCCAGCAATGACCTCGATGGCACCTGTGCCAACTGTTGTGTACTGAACCTGTGAGATAGAGATTCCCACATTCTCGAAGATGGAATTTGTATAGAACCAAATCTGAAATATGGGTAGGTGAAGTAAAAATGTTTACATAAAATATCATTCTCCTCCATCTTTGACTTTACATTACAGAAGTACATATAAACAAGTGTACAGATGAATAGATAAATAAACTCAAAGTCTGACTCACAGCATCAATGCCAGATAGCTGCATGCCCATGTTGATGACCATGACGGATATGACCTGCCAGCGTACAGATCTGTCCCTTAGCAGCTCATAAACTGAGACGGTCCTCACTGAGGTGAGTGAACGCTGCTCCTTCTGCATCTCCTCTATCTCTGCCTGGATATTAGTTTTTGCTCTATACCACCTTAGTGCTAACAATAACAATAGAAAAAATTTAACAAAAGGATGTTTAACATCGTCAAATGTTTGGAACAGCCCTGCTCATTTCACAAACTTGCAGCCTTAATTGTCTTTAAGCTTTAATTTAAATTATTTACTTTACTTAAAATCACTTGGAATCATCACTACCTCTGCCTGGGTATAATATTTTTAAAGAAAGTTTTCCATGGGCTCAAAACTTATCATAGAGCCTACTGTATGTGTTGGTAATAGCGTACCTGCTTCCTAGCATACTAGGACAGCATTTATATATCTACAAACATGCAAACTAGGACAGTTGCCTCAACTGCACTTTGATTAAAAAGAAAACTTGCTACATTTCTATTTTGCTAAAACTATTGCTTTAACAACATCAGAAAGCCCAATGTCAATTATTGCATTGTGAATAAATAGTAAAATTACCGTTCAGAGTGGCATGAATGTTGTGTTTTTCAATCAGCAAGTAGCGTGGGCTCTCAGGAAACCACGGGAGTAGCATTAATTGAATAAAGGTTGGTACCACCACCAGAGAGAGCAAAAGAGGCCAGTGCTGTTCCTGTGAAGAAAAAGCATTTAAGTAATTAGCAGAACATAGCTAATCTGTATTTAAGAGTAATACTGTACAGTATGTAGGGTATTTCCATACACTGGCAAATGAAAATCATGACTTGAATGCTGTGAAAAATACCAAGTAATTACTGAACTGTACACAAGTCAGATTTATCTGAATCCATCTACACGGAGGTAAATGTCTTTATTTTTTAGTTAAAGCTCCAGCTAGAACCACTATGAAAGTTACAATTTTGCTAGCTTACGAGGATGGTTTTACTTTTGCACCGTAGAATACTTGCACACATGCATACTTGCTTTGTTTAAATTAGCACTCAGCAATAATGGGAAACTTAAGATGGTACATAGGATCTTGCTGGAATGCTATTATGCATTATGCATACTACTGTAGCTAGCTAAGCTAGCATAGATTCATGCATTAATTTGCTGGTATATTCAATATAAGCGGCTTTTCTAGGAGTGCATCGTGTAAGTAGAATTTAGTGTCATTTCTTTCAGCGATCTTACTTCACCTTTCCCAAGACTTCATGAAGTCCGAAAATTTGGGCAATGAAGACTCCAATACAGATGAAGATGCTAGGCACAAGGCCAAGGAAACCACGGAGGTTCTTTGGAGCAATTTCTCCCAGGAACATGGGCACAACACTAAGCGAGATCCCTAATCAAGTAGAAAAGGAGAGGAAATTTATTTCCAAATATAAAAGTGAAGCTATTCCTTACCTCATATGTAGTTAAAATTTTTTTTGTTCATAAGATGTTTAAGAAGAAACAATAATAGTATAAATACTAGCATACCTGATTACTTGTATATCTAAACACATGACTATTGAAAAGCATAAATGACATCATAGTCACGCTAGTATTTTTTAGAAAAACATGTTTTACCGCTGTATGCTGTCATTCAATACTAGCACACTACATGAGTGTACCTGAATGTATTCCTGTGATGAAGCGACCGATGATGATCATCTCAGGAACGCCAATATGCCTGCTCAAGCCCATCAGTCCACCAGCTACAAACACTAGAAATGTACTTTTTACCAGTGTCCCTCTTCTACACACATCACAACAAAATACAGGTATATAATTTGAATAGAAAAATATTACGAGTCAAACCAATCCATACTCATTCTCTTAACTGGTGGACTATAATTTCATGCACCATACATAGAAGTGTTAAATCTATTTAACAGTGCAGCTTGTGCAGTACCTTCCAAATTTGGTGACTAGCATTCCCACAGTAAGGGAACCTACCAGTCCACCAATGGCAAAGATGGACACGGTAATGGAGTAAAACACTGTGATGCTGTCACTGCTCAGAAAGCTCCCATTGCGCCTCGTTGCAGTGAGGTTATAAAAGTCCTTAATGTACTGGGAGGATGTGTAAACAGAACATGATTTCAGTTAAATTAAACAGTAAACGCTTACTTTATACAGTATGAATAAATTACACAAAAAATGAAAAATATATACAATTTTAATAAATTACACAAAAAATAAAAAAATATACAATTTGCTTAAATATGATTAAAACATATACAATAAATGTAAAATCAGATCGCAGAAGAATCCTTTTCTGAAAACTCACACAGGCTTCACGTGAGTATATACACACAGTTAACGTGAATTTTTTTTTTCTTTACTTGAAAATGCTTAAATGTATGTTGCTGTTAGTCTTTTGGTTGCTAACATTGAGGGGTTGCCACAGTGGACCATCCAATACACACACAACTTGGCTCAGATTTTACGTCGGCTGCCTTTTTCATGCAACCCCCCCATTTTCTCTAGGCTTGGGGCCGAGGCTGCATCCAGTGAACCTAGCACTGAGCCACCAAGTATAATAACAGCACAAACCATAATGCTGTATGTGTGGGAGCAGGGGTAGCTCAGTAGTTAAAACCTCGGACTAAGGAATCAGAAGGTCATGGGTTCAAACCCCAGGACCACAAAGCTTTGAGACCTTTGAGCATGGCATTTAACCCTCAACTGCTCAGATGTATGGGATAAATGTATTATTCTGGATAAGGATAAACCAAATTATGTAAATTTATAACATACTGTGGCGTCAGGCTCACGGCCAACGCGTACGGTACCAGAACCGCTTTAACCTCGTCCAAGAAAAAGGAAGAAAGGCACAGGTGCAGCACCATGGACAGTGCCAGAGAGGCGGGGCGTCGCCACTCACCGGCATTACCGGCAACGAATCCCCTACCGTCTGCGTGTCGGTCGCTCTCTATAAAAGGAC
>QMIH01001092.1:186801-201630 GCA_003987875.1 Clarias batrachus | reverse complement strand
ACCTGCAGGTGCACCTTATTCGGTGACGTCATGCCTGGCACAGGTTATAAGCCGAAGGTATTCGGCGGGTTTTGACATGCACAAGCTTCACAACCGGCAACAAAGAGATGTTCCCATAGYGTTTTCACGCAGCATTGAGTGTAGCTTTTGAAAGGGAACATGCAAACTCCATGCACACAGAGACGGGAATTGAGCCTGGCCGGGGGATCGAACCCGGACCCTGGTGGTGCAAGGCGACATTTATTTATTTTATTTATTTTATTTATTTAAAGAGCAGTAAGGTTTCATGTATACGCCATCTTGCATCTTGTAACAGTATCCTTAAGATATGATTGGTATGCCATCATTAAATAGCTAATTTAGCAGCTGACAATGAGATCTTAATTAGCACTCCACGCACCAATATAGTGTCACTAATTACAGTATATAGGTTATTAATACAAGAAGCGGCTATTTCTTTATTGTCTTTATTTTTTTCAAATTTTGGCTTTTAATCAGATTATAAGGTACAGTACTAGGGGTAGTTATGTCATTTCAGCTTCTTGGAAAAAGATAAGGCTAAGTTAGCTAATTAACCTATATAAGCTCTTGTTTGTTGAGATAAAGGCCAAGGAAATAGGGTGTTTGTAAAACTCCTACAGGCAGCATGAAAGCCATTATGTTTCATAAACACTGTAGTGTAGAAAATTCATCTTGGGATAAAATGTTAGCTACTACAATGTATATAAAATAAGATGTATAGAATATGAATAAAAGAATGATACTTTATGAATGGCAAATGTAGAATATTGGTGCTTTTCTAAAGGTCTATGAAAGCTGTCTCAGGAAGATTTATTTAAAAAAAAATTATATTTGGCTTAGCGAAATGGCATTTCATGTGCTGTATTGTATTTAAAATTGTCATGAATTGTCAGTAATCTTGATCGTCAGTACTAATTGTCATGTAGTGGTGGATTATTCACATGCTATTCAGAAAGAGGTGGGCCGATTCCAAATAATGTCTGTCAGTGTACTTAAGACATCACCATACTTCCATCATATTGAGACTGTATTAGAACATCACAGAAAGTTTGCTAGTCATCTAATCAATGAAAAAAAAAAAAAAAAACGTATTTCACAGTAAATGCAAAGCACTACACTCACTCACACACTAAGGGCAATTTGGAATGCCAATAAACCTAATATGCATGTCTTTGCACTGTCAGAGGAAACCGGAGTACCTGGAGGAAATCCACCAAGCATGCGGAGAACATGCAAACCCCACACACACAGACCTGAGGCAGGAAACAAACACTGGACCCTGGAGCTGCGAGGCCACAGTGCTAACCTCGATACCATCATTAGTGTGTGTGTGTGTGTGTGTGTGTGTGTGTGTGCGTACTTGCTTGTGTGCCCTGCAATGGACTGGTACCCTGTCTCAAATTCCCAGGGATAGGGATGTACATGCTAAATAGGACTGTATAGAGAAAAAGTGACAATGCGTAGCACATCGGCTTCAAAAGTAGGACTGCTAAATAATAGCTCCACTACAGTCCATATTTCATGACATACAACCTGGGAACTGAAATGGGATTTAATATACTTTATTCAACAGAGTATAAGTAAGTACTGTAAATATTTAACCCTCCTGGAAAAGGCTATATAATAAAATTTTTGTCTATTTGGGCAAAGAGGAGAAATCCTTAAAAAATGTTTGTGCAAAACGTCAAGTGTCTACTATTAACTAGGAGAAAGTAAAATAGATGTAATTAAAAAAAAAAACAAAAAAAACATAAACACAGCAAAAAAAATTGTACTCAATTTTGTGCAATAAACTCATTCAGCAAACTAAATTACATTTTCTAGTTAAAAATAAATTAATACATTCTAGCTCACTCATTTTATTGTGAACGCTCTGGGTGATTTTACTGAGGCTTACAGTAAGATAAGACTGTTCCTTTTTTTTTTTTTTTCTTTCTTCACCACTAATTTTGGCTTTGGCTTCAGGATGGCCAGTGAAGGGAATCCAGGTTCTCACCATATAATGTAAATGAAGAGCCAAAGAGCAGACAGTACCTCAATACTTGTTTTGCCATAATGTAATTGTCTTCCTACATTTTAAACCACAACATATTTGCTGACTGTCTGCTGAACTGCATCTCCACAGATCTGTCCTTTTACAGTTCAATGGATTGTTCTTAAATCTCATCAAGAGTACGAGTACGAGTTTCTCTTCTGACATCACTTGAAAGACTTGCATGATCCAATCATTGTGTTTTTGTGCTGAACTCTGAAAAGTATTTGTCCAGACTGACTTTGAGCATGCACAAATTATTTCTCAAGCGATCATCTGCGGAGAACGAAATTCGCCATCCTTGCAAACAGCTGACATCTTTTCCTTAAACACTGACTTTGTTCTATGCATCTAAAATTGTTCGCCCTGTTCCTTGGACTGACGAATATAATGTGCATCTTATAAAAAAATGTCAGCCAGATATAGAAAAAGCATAATCCAGTAAACTCTCACCTCATTTTAAAATTCATTCAGGCTCTGTACCGTTCCTTTGCAAAAACACCATGATTTCTTTGTAGGCTGAATTTTACTAAATTTGGTGACATTAAAAAGGTCACTTCACAGGTGATCCAATGCAAACTATTAAAAAGTGGGTGATGAGTTGTCCTTCCAGAGAAGATGGGGAAATAATTTCTTTTATTTGATCTATTATGGAAGGTGCTCCACCAGTACAGATAGCCAAACATGACTTTGTTTGGAGAGAAAAGGTCACAAAGAATTCATTAAAAAGGTGAATGAATGTTCATTTTTGGGGCTTTTCCTACGTATGTTGTACAACACTGTACCATATTGAATATGTTAGTACAGAATGGTATAGTATAGCCAGTACCATAACATGTATAACTATTCAAGGATACTATATACTGTAAAGGTCCCAATAGACAACCAAGAAAAAAAAATTCTCATGGGATTTACATTTGTTTAAAAGTAAATACTATTTTAACTGACTGACTGAGGTGGGTGCTTTGGAATGTTAGAGAAGTAACAGAGGGCATTGATGAATTTCCTCTGACCAGCAGTTGGACAGCAAAGTAGATACCACGCAGGCTCTGGTGCTAGAATCCCAGCCTATAAAAATATAAATATATAGTTCTACACAAAGTGTTGTAAGATGTGCACAGTTGTAAAAAAAAAAAAAAAAAGAAAAAAAAAAGGTGTGTGTTCTGGCAAAGAAAACTGCATTTTCTGGTACAAGTAAATAATTCAATATATTATCACATAATAAAAAATAGATTTATTAAAATTGAAGTTTCCATCTGAAATTTTATGTCGACTGTGAAGCAGTTTTGCTTCAATAATGTGTGTGGAGAGAGAGAGAGAGAGAGAGAGAGAGAGAGAGAGAGAGAGAGAGAGATCTTCATGATTTTCTCGTATCTCTTGATAATGAGGTGCTTGCCTTAGCCAGAATGATGCAGTAGAACATTTTAGTTTATGATGTCGATGCAGATGCAGCCTAAAGACTGGGGTCATATAGACAGTCAGGTGTGGGTGACTGAGAAGCTGATTCGTTTGTATGTGTGTATGTGTGTGTAAGTCTAAGGACATGTGCCCTGCTCTCTTGAGGCAATTCAAGCCTTTTGGGATGAAGTTGTAAATAATGTTTACTCACTCACTCATCATCTATACCGCTCATCATCTAGAGCCTGTATTCAGGGTCACGGGGGCCTGGAGCCTATCCCAGGAGACTTGGGGCACATGGCAGGGTACACCCTGGACAGGGTGCCAATCCATCGCAGGGCACACACACACACATACGCTCACTCATTCACACACTACGGACAATTTGGGAACGCCAATTAGCCTAACCTTCATGTCATAACCTACAGATCCCTACACTGATCACCTCTGATCTGTGTTCATATTTTGCAGGATTCTGCATACTTTCCCTGTGCTTCCCCACAGTCGTAGTGAGGGAATGTGTGTGTGTGTGTGTGTGTGTGTGTGTGTGCCCTGCGATGGCTTGGCACCCCATCCAGGGAGTACCCTGCCTCGTCCCCTAAGTCTCCTGGGATGGGCTCTACAGTAGGTCCCCTGTGACCTTGTACACAGAATAAGCGGTATAGACGATGAGTAAATGAGTGAGCGTGAGTAAAAAATCTGTAATCATTTTTGTGTAAAGCTATTACAACAATCTAATGTGATTATAGAAGATTTCATGTTCTATTTGAAGCCTTTCGTCCAGGAAAAGTTCTCATTTTATCTAATGTGACAAACATGTTTTCCAGCATTCTACAAGTATACACTTAAAGATACAGTATTTATTAGAATTGTATTTGATTGGAATATTTAAAGCTAAATTTATTTGCTTCTTTGGTTCTCATTTGTGTTGGCAAATGTACAGAATAATTTCTGTTGTATATATCTGTAATTATATAGTAATCAGTTATGAAATGTACTGGAACATGTTGTTAAACATTTTTGGCTTGTGTCTATGACAAGATTTTATGTATAATGTGGAAGCATGAGGATGGACAGAAAACAGATCTACCAATGTTATACCTAAAAATTGAAGGTGTTTTGTATACATTTTATTTACGTATGTAAGGGAACGCTTCGAAATGTATTTGAGAATTCATCTGTTTATGTTCATTTATTTTATTTTAAATTAAAAACAGTTTTAAAGTTATTTCCCACTTGGTCAAAGACCATATGGGAAATCTTGGAAGTGCTTTCGTGTGAGGGCATCTCTGCGTGAAACATCTTAAATCATGACATGTGAAGAATGTTAGAAAATAGGGAGCAATTGTTCATGTCAAAAAGGAATTTTACATTTTTGGATAGTTTTCTCTACTTTATACCCTCATATGAGGACTTTTCCCAACTACGTTGTCTATACACAGACCAGCCATAACATTAAAACTCACAACATTAAGCCGAATATTGTGTAGGTTCCCCTTTTGCCACAAGGGCAGGTCCATTCACTCGGAACATGACCTCGCCAAGACCTCTAGGGATGTGCTGTGGTGTCTGGCACCAGATTATTAGCAGAGGATCCTTGATGCTGTGATTTGTGGGGTTGGCCTTCCATAGATCAGACTTGTTTGTTCCATGAATGCTCAGTCAGCTTGAGATCCAGAGAATTTGGAGACCAGATCATGAACTCTGCCTGCTAAGCCAATTGTGCAAGAGACTGTGAAGCACTGAGCGTTCTAATGCTTTTCTATCATGTCTAGAATTAGCTTTCTTTCAGCAATTTGTGCTACATTGGCTTTTCTGTGAGATTGGACAGGATATGCTAGCCTTTGGACCACAATGATGAGCCCTGTCACCAGTTTAGAACTGATAATCAGTGATATTTAATTCATTTGGTGGTGGTATTAGTGTTTGGTGTATATCCATGTGCATTCCTCATATGAGGATCGTTAGTTTTTTTTAATTTATTTTTTTTATTAATCTTTTGCCAAAAGTCTGTTTGATAACATTGATTCGTTTCAAATTTACAGGAACAGTGCAGAAAAATGCAATACTCTCAGGAGATTAAAGATAATTCTTTTTTTTTTGTTGTTGTTAAATTAGGATGTGAAAATTGGTATTTGATGTGTAAAAATAAATCACAATTTGATTTCCACATTACATTCCACAATACTTTTAGGTGCTTGTTTTTTAGAATTTTCTATGAAAGTGGTATCACATCTAAAGTTTTTTTTTTTAATGACTACTTGTTGGTTAGGTGTGCAATCAACGTGACACGAGATGAGATCCTTCTTCAATCATGTGCATCTTGTTCTTTATTATTCTAGTCTTTTCATTGATGCAGATCACTTGGGCATTTGTGAGAACATCTTTCACATAGGTTCGTAGGCAGTCCATTCTCCACTTCTCTTGTTGTACAGCATCTGCAATCTGACAGTCCCATCAGCACTAATCATGAATTCTCTGCCCACATTCATATTATGGTCGATGGCTGCAGGGAGATTTCGAACTCATAGACTGGAGGAGAATAATAAAAGATCTTTGCACAGAACATTAGGATGTTCTGTTGGAATCCCTCAAGCTGTGCTGTTCTTCAAAAGTTCAAGTAGTCTTCGAACTTTTTCCAAGGGGCTGTTTGTTCAGAACTAAATTTGACAAGTTCATGCTTGAGCATGCTCTAGTGGATCCAGACACAGCTTCCCACTCATTTCATCTAGCTGTATAAGGTCATGCAGATATCATGGCAGGCCATCACCATGCAGGAGTATCTAGTGATTTTGATTTATTATGTGCTGCAGGATGCCACTCCAGATGCTGACAAACTCATTGCAAGTGTTGGCTTCTTTACACACAAAGCACAAGTGACTGACAATCTCTTTTAACCACTGCTGCAATCCTTGATTCGATTTCATCTGAGCCATTTTAAAAAATCGTGTTCCTTTTGGTCAAACTTTTGCCTTATGCCATATGTTGTAAGATTGGTAAATATAAGGATACTTGGACTTCATTAGAGCACAAATTCCAAGATCTGCATCTCATAATTTTTTTGTTCTGTCATTGCTTTATAAGATCCAAACTTTTTCCATATTCAAACTCAATGACACATTTTCCTTCGATAACTTCATCGGTTTATATGAAAAATACTAGGATATCTGGCCTGAAGAGTTACCTGTGACAACTATATCTTTTTTTAAAGCTGGTATGGCGTTCTTATGTTCTTGGCAGAGGTTATGTGTACAACTGCTCATAGAGACAACTTTCCATAGTTGTTGGCTAATGTGAGAATGGCAGCACATGCAAGGAAATCAACACTGTAAAGGCATATGATAGGAATATGTTCGAGATGCCACTCATGGTTAACACGACCATAGCTGCAAATCTACTTCAGGTTCAACTCAGATCAAACAAGGCTGTCTTCTACATAATTGTACCATTGCACATTGCATTCAGTGGCTTTCGAAAGGTTAGTCAATGACTTTAATTGCAATAGCCATACAAATAACTGACTTTTTCAGGTTCTTGCACTGTCAGTGGCAGCACGGTTACTTAGATGGTGGTTAGCACTTGCACCTCCAGGGTCCAGGTTCGATTCCCGCATCTGTGTGCATGGAGTTTGTGTGTTCTCCCCCTGCTGGGTAGGTTTTCTCAGGTCCTCCGGTTTCCTCCCACTATCTATAGATATGCAGATTAGGCTAATTGCCATTCCCAATTTGCCCATAGTGTGTGTGTGTATTTGTGTGCCCTTTGATAGATTGGCACCTTGTCCAGTGTGTACCCCGCCTCATGCCCTAAGTCTCCTGGGACAGGCTCCAGGCCCACCGTGACCTGTATACAGAATTAAGTGGTATAGAGGATGTGGGAGCAGTGTTGTTTCAGTAAAATTACTGCCTTTAAAAAGTCATCAGTTGATTTAGCGTTCACCTTCTTCACCTTCATTTCTGTAACTAGTTAGAGTACTTTTCCACCTTTATAATTATTCTACTATCATCACTCAGCAAAGTTTGGCCCATAATCTGTTAACTACTAATACCCCTATCTCACCTCACGTGGCTATAAGTACGGTTCATCATGATTCACAGCGATTTTCTGCGAGTTACCTTGTGATTACGTTTCCATCTTTCCACGCATCGGTCTTCGCGGAACGTCTGGCGGTCACTCGTGATGGTCACTCACGGTGCCTAACACCGCTTCTCACCGCAAGTCAAACCGCATTGGTGAGATAGGGGTATAACAGCAGGAATAACAGAGGGGGTGGGTTATCAGGGGCGGAACTTGTAGGACGACTTGTATACACCCACACGCTAACGGAATCACTGCTGTCTGGCTCACGGATTACATAAATTGTCTAAAATGGGTTACATTTTTGAAAATATAACTAAATAACTGAATACTTAAATGGTGGACCTAATGCTTTAGATTACTCATTACGTCAAAAAAGTTATCCAAGTACTCTAACGGGTTACACCCAATACTGAAACAACACTGCGAATGTTCAATGCTGTCAACCCCACTTTGCTCCTCAATGTTATTTGTCTTCACCTTGATGTTTAATTTAAGCCTTTTAAAGAGAATGTCCCCTGCTTGTCTTTGTATGATACCCGACAGTATAGCAGTTTGATTCCCAGTCATTGGTTTTCCTTTGACATGTCCCTGATATGGATCCAGACTGAACGGTGTTTAATGTCAGACGAAGATGATGGGTGGGACACAGGCATACCTTGTGGTATAATTCTGATGACCTGAAGGTGCTGATCCTGAACAGTGATGCTTCTGCTCCCGTCAAGAAGTCCAGGCGATCCGCACACAACTTGGCACAGGTTTTACACCGGATGCCCATCCTGGCGCAACCCTTTCATTTTATCTCGACACGGGACCAACACTGCCTTCAGTGGCTGGTGTGTGTGGGCATTAGCAGGGAATTGAACCCTGGTCTCCCACAAGGCAGACAAGAAACCTACCACCCAAAATTAGTTTCTGTATATAAATCATAATACTACTACATAATAGTAGTCCATTTTTCCCAAGCATAACTTTTCAAACCAGAGGATTAAAGCTGTTGTTTTAAACTTGAATAAGCACTGTGATAAATGGCCTTGTTCTTCCTCTTAGAATTTGGCCATTCAGTAGAAAAAGCAGTCTGGAGCTCACTGGAGACTTTCATGTTTTTAACTTTCAACATTCATTTTGATAATGTAATTCATTCATAATGTAATTCATTTTGATACGGACATATCCTTTGAGAGCCGCGTTCATGGCTGTATCAGTACGCGTCAATCAGGGGACTCATTACACACCATTCATTTAATATTGACATTTGGCCTGCATATAGAACGCAGTCATCTTACGCCCATCTGCACTGATCTCTGATCTCTACATCACTTCATTTAAAATCAATCCTAGTCATAATTTATTGCTTGGCTATGGTCATAAATATACAATCCTGTTTCCTCCTATACCTACATTTTTATTTAGTTTAATCTTCAAGATTTTTTTTGATTGCTTCACTCTGATTACTTAGAACCAATGTTGCCCCACTTTTAAAGAAAATAACTAGGAGGAAGGCTAGCACCATGATCACATTACAGTAGTAGACCACCCCTAATTTGGAATGTGCCTGTTTCAAAATAACTTGGCTATAGAAAAGCTTCATATGAGCATATGAATCCACGTTCAATAAGAGAAGGAGAAATATTAAAATATTTTTGTTTAGTACATTAACAATATTAAGAAGTCATAAATAAAGTACCTGAGAGAACTGTTATGATCTGCAACATCTGCTTTAATCAACAGTGGCAGGTTTCAGGACGGACAGACTAAATAAAATTCATTTACTTGAATCATTTACACGTTTGGCATCTGTTAAATTGGGATGTTTTTAATGCTGCTATCCTCAGTCTCTCCGGTTTGCTTTTGGTCTAGTGTTGGGCATCCTCATGCCCAAGTTAACTGTTGGCTAGCCTATTATATTCCTCTGCTGGAATGCCAGATTTTTAAAAGGATTGGCAAGGTTCAGATGGACTTCTTTTATTTCTCAGCCATTCTGAACTGGCAAACTTCAAATCATTGTTCTGTTGCATGACCCATTTTGAGCCAAGCTTTAGATGACAAGCAGATGGCCTCACATTTGCCTCTAGAATGCTCTCATACAGAATGCTCTCATTGACTACAAGGTTCTCAGGTCCAGTCACAGCTCCGCCACTGTGCTTGATAGTGGGTAAAAGATGTTTCTGCTGAAATGCTGTTTGGTTTTCCCCATATATGGTGCTGGACATTAAATGCAACTACACTTTTGTCTCACCTTTTCAAACATCATCATAGGACATTTTTCTGGAAGGCTTTTTTCAGTTGCAGTTTTGTGCTTTCATGTTCATTTTAGACAGAAGAGGCGCCCTCCTGGCAACCATTCAAAACAAACTGTAATTATTCAGTCTTCTTTTAATTGTGCTGTCATGGACTTTGACATTTAACATGCTCAGTGAGAACTGTAAGGTTTGGGATGTAGCTCTTGTTTTTCTTCGTATTTCCCAGAGCACTGCGCAGTTTCACCTTCGGGGTGAACGTGCTGGGAAGCCAAGATTCGCTACTACAGTATCTTTAATGCTTTACACTGAATAATCTTTCTCATTTGTAGAATGCTGAGCTCAAAATGTTTTGGAAGTGTTTTTATAACCCTTTCCAGGTTGATGTCAGCAACAATTGCTCCTCTAAGACCGTTGCTTGTGCCTTTCCCTCTTGGCATTTACACACACCAGAATGCTCCAGATCAGCAAACTGCCAAAACTTCTACTATTATAGAATTCTCCACACTTGCTGGTGATCAATTAATCAATGGATGATGATGATTAGCAGTACCTGGCTGCAACTTACTTTCTTAACTCTTGTCAAAGCAGTAAGTGGGTACTTACTGTACAACCACGGACGAACAACACAAAAAAGTTTTTTTTTTTTTTACTGTGCCATTTATTAATCATAAATGAAACCAAAAAAAACTTTTTTGTGTTGTTCGTCCGTGGTTGTATTTTCCTAATTCTATGACTGACTGCAATATGATTATTTTTATTTCACATGACTGTATAATAAAGGTGCATGTGGTGCATGTTTCCTGGGGATCGTAATTTTATTGCAAACGTTCTCTAAAAGCGTTCCCTTTGAGCTTGTGAAGGACGTTGAAGTGAACTTACAAAACCGCATGCTTGCTAGCAGTCACCTCAGAACAACTGTAAGACGGCAACCTCAATGTCTTGACAGAAAGAACAGCTTGCATGCATGGTTTGAATTACAGGGAACTATGGAAACTGAGCTTCTTTGAAAAGCACCATTGAGAGATTTAGGAGGAGCTCTAAAAAACAGTAGGTTATATTTTATTTTTCATGAAGTTCATGAAAAAAGTATAAATATGTCAATGTGTTTATTCACTCATTACATTCCATTTCCCAAACATCTGTTTCCACTAATTAGCACAGTTCTCTGTCTATCCCTGCTGTGGCCATCCATGCATGGCGGCACTGCCCTTGAGTTACTGGATTTACGTAGCCACCTGAATTTCTCATCACTAAGTGGGTTCTGTGCCTTTATTCAATGCTTTGGGCAGTTCATGGAATGTTGTTGTTATCGTGCCTATATGAAATGTTACTGTTCCTGTTGCTGGCTGTGCTACCCCACATTTATATACTGTATATGTGCATGCATGCGACTTGAGAAGTGTATTTTTAGAATCCTGCTTGCATGCATTGGTAGCCAAATGATTTGGGGGTTAACTTCAAGCAAAACATATCATTTCTAAGTAGGGATGCACCGATACCACTTTTTTGGAAAACGAGTACGAGTACTTGCGTTTCAGTACTCGCCGATACCGATACCAAGTACTTAATAAAAACATGATTTTTAACAATTTCGCTGAGCACAATTTGCAGGACCGCCTTTGTTTTGTCGTCTTCATTCACTTTGAAATAATTCCACACGGCTGACATGTCTCGTTTCACCTCACCTTCTCCGCTCTGAGCTGCATCCGGGGTCTGGGGGCGGGCACTCGGCGCTTGTGATTAACCCCTTACACGCCGCTCAAACATAGACATTTCTCAGACCGTGTAATCGGTCCCTGGTATCGGCGGACTTTTAACGAGTACGAGTACTTTAGAAAATGTGGCCGATACACGTTAACATGTTTAGCACAAATGACTTGCTGCAATGATGCTAAGTGACCAGTGATGCACTTTAAAATCATGAGTTTATAATCTGTCTGTCTCTCTCTCTTTCTCTTTTTCTCTGACAAGCTACACATGCTACTCCTGAGGTATCAGTGATCCTGACTCCTTCTGCTCTCTGGACCTGCCTGATGTCTGATTTCCGCTTCGAGCTTCCATCACCTGAAATCTCTCAGTGCTGCTAAGGATGGTATGGATGGTCTAAAGATCACAAAGAGATTAATGTTTATGGTAGCACAAAGAACCCATTAAGATGACTGTGGAAGTTCTTCCATGAATAGCCTTAAGATAGCAATTTTTTTCTTAGAAAAGGTACTAGTGGTACTACTAGCAGTAACAGCAGAAAGAAACATAAAGGAAAGTTTATTGTCTTGTCGTTAAAACGAATGATGCTCATACTTAAGTTCATTTGCTGAATTGTCTTACTGTGAAGATTTGTTTGCTCTTTGTAAATCATTCGAAAGATGTGGGGGACATTCACAATAAAGAGAGATCTTGTGAATATACAGTAACGAATCAGGACACATGCATTTAAAGGGCAAATGTGTCATAATGAGTCAACAAAATCCCAAGAACAAGAATAGGGCCCTTCACATGACAATAGGGCCCTTCTACTGCATTAGAGCATCAGCACTGTCAGCGTTGTGATGTCAAAGTGCTTATGTCATACTGTAATTCTTGTGGCCTAATAATCCTTAGAAGAACAAGAGATCCCTTCACACACTATGATGTCATAGAACTTGGGCCCTAATTTTTTTTGTGTGTTTTATTGTGTCACATAATTGTGTTACCGAGCATAATTATCCCTTTTTACTGTACAGTACACTGTAGAATTGGAGAGTGGGGTACAAGAAGCCTTCAATGTGTCTTGTGGAAAAGTGGAAGGTTCTTGTGCAAGTGGAAAATTCTTCTCTCAACAGAGGTGGAGGTCTTTGGCACAACCGGTCTCCTACTTTTTATGCTGCTCTTTCATTCATCCCCAGGAAAGATCGAGACCTCTTCACAGGTCCACCAGGAAAGCCACACTTAAGGACTTCCCTTACTCTCTCTCTCTGGTTGTTACAAATTAACGACTCTCCCTAATCTCTCCCTGTTGCTGTTTCTTCTTAACAGCTTTCTGTCTCTACCTACTCTCTAACGACACTTCCTCCTATTCTCACCTTCTCGATTGTTAACGTAATGAGCCTTTTCAGGCAGGGGAGGATCCTTTGACCTTGGAGGACTCAAATACTGTACACTATGAGGAACTTACCAACTTACAGTACCTCAGACAGAAGAAGCTACGTGAGTAGTGAAATGTTTCTACCTAAAAAGACAGAAGTCCAGTTGACATGACTCAACTTCCCGATATACAATACACAGTCATAGGAGAAAAATGATAAATGATAAAGTCCAACTGCGACTTGCAATGAAATTTACTTTCAATAAAGGCATAAAACTGATTGACAATTACACTTGACACTGGAAAGCTGTGCATAACATGCAGAAAAGCTGAATTGTGCACACAATCATCTAACAAAATGATAAGTTGCACATTACAGAAACTTCGCTAGGAATCATAGCCACAACCCCATATACTCCTGAACTCACTCTAAGCAATTTCCACGTTTGTTCCACTGAGGCCAGCTTTTCGGATATGAGGCAGGCAGTCCAATCATGGCTGCGGTGATGGCATCAAGCACTATAACTCGTAACTGTGTTATTCTGCACAATCAAAAATCTCAGTTTGACTTGTACACCCCTCATACATACAACAAATATAGTTCCTCTCAAGGTTTCCTCCTCAAGGTAGATGCCTCAGAGTTACATTGTGACAATGTCCAGCGTTACAAGCACTCTATAAATAAATTTGACCTAAAATGAAGCTTGAAGCCTTAAGCCTTAAGCACCAACAGTAAAGCAACTATTAAACAAGCACTATTATGCCTTATATCATATATGTAACAACATCTGGCATGAGGAAACCACCCCTAAACAACCTCTACCAAAAAAATGTTTTCTGTTTGAGGCTTACAAGTACGCTTTGGAAATTCCACCTCAACAGAAATAGCTTTTCCAAATTTGCAGTAATATAGTGGCAAAAGACATACAGACAGGTATATCATACTCTAATATATCAATTCTCTTAACTGTGCACCTACATACACTCAGGCAAACACACCAGCCAACACTTTCTGTCTGTCTGTCTGTCTATTTATATGACCAGTGGTCCTACCACGGTTGTAAAAAAATAAATAAAAATAAGAACGAAAACAATGGTTACCATTGGCCTCCATGCTCAATAGTTGGACCAAAGAGGTTCCTAGACAGACGGATAGACGGATATATGGATCTATTTATCTGACTGGAGGTCCTGCCATGGTTGTAAAAATGGGAATAAGTACAATGGTCACCTTTGACCTTCACAGTACCCACTTGGACTAAAGGGAATCCAGGAAGTAACTACAGTATACCTCAGTAAATAAAGTACACTTTAAATAGTTAAGTAAAGTCAAGTACATAGAGTCTTTAGACAAACCTTTCATCAGCTGTGCAAGAAAACAGTTTCTATTGCTGTAGGAAATGATATTTTACACATTTAAATTTCATTCCTTCAAAAAGAAATCGCAGAGTACTTTTTTAATGTTTCATTACTAAGCTTATTAAAATCTTCTACAGCTATCTGTAATTTTACTTTCATCACTTATTATCACTTAAAACATACAATTTGCTTTTAAGTAATATGCTTGCATTATAATCAATCTATTTATTTATATATTAGCATTTTTTTTTTTTTTATGTGCATGTGGTGTTCAGAGCTTCAGGGTGCAACATACTCGTCTATCTGTTCTGCTGCGTTCTCACATCTGATCAGACCCTTGTGACTCAGATAGGAGTCATTTATATTTGTGTGCGCGAGCGCATGTGTGTGCGCGTGTGTGTGTCTGCCTCAAGCATTTGATGTTTATTTCTAGAGGTTATGAGAAAATCAAACTGAGAGATGGGCAGCTGACATTCCCTCATAACTCTGTCTGACCTTTTCTTTTTCAGACACACACACACACATAGACTCCATCAGATGCATCAACAGCAGCAGGTGTTGTGCATCCCCTGAAAATGAAGAGGAAAATCAGATTCACATGAGCACACACACACACACACACACACACACACACACAC
>QMIH01001092.1:166642-185300 GCA_003987875.1 Clarias batrachus | reverse complement strand
TATATATATATATATATATATATATATGCTGTATAAAGTGTGTGTGCATGAGGGAGCTAGGTCAGAAGTCATATGTTCCTGACCTTATGGTCACTAATCTATGGTGGTCTGGTTCATATAAGGGAAAACAATTACATTACTATGACATTAAGGTTTGTTAAGAGATAATTTTTCAGCATTCAGCAAACTACAGCATTTTAGGCACGTTGTGACAAAAATATCAACCTGTCGATTACTCAAAGCTTTGCCTTCATATAGTTCATCCATCCATTATCTATACAGGATATCCCGTTCAGGGTCACAGAGCACAAGCACACAATCAGACACTATGCGTAATCTGGAAACTGTGGGAGGGAACCAGAACACCTGAAGGAAACCTACAGTCTTAGATTGGTGGCAAGATTCAACCACCAACCCTGGAGATGCTACTAGTAAATCACCATGCCACCATGTAAATTTATAAAAACCTAAATTTTAATATCTATCTTACCTATGTTGAATGTTTCATTTCAGCAGAAATGGTCACATGATCAATGTATGACACCATTTGGAGAAGAACTTCTGGCTTCAGTCTTGGTGGCTCTCCATGATCTCCTTCTTCTTGAGCTGTCTGTTGCTTCTCTCACCGGAACTTTCACATTCTCTTTGTAAAAGTAGGGGCCTGTGCATCTTGAGTGTTCTGTAATCACTGAGCTAGAATATTTTCCATCAGTATGTTCCTGAAACATTGTGCCTAGAGTCCTAGCCATTTCCCTGACATAATCAGCATTACTACTGCCATAGGTGTTATTGTATACTAAGCCACACTGGTTCTCAATAGATTTCTTGTCTTTGGGGTGAAACAACTGTTGTCTTAGAGTGTTGTTGGGTTTAAAATATGCATTCCCGCCATGTGAGTTGAATACTAATTGAAGCCTCTCTGAAACACCTGGGATAAAGGGCAGACAAACTGATTAAACCTTCACTTAAATAAACCTCAGTTAGACGAAGCCAAGTTCCCACTACATCTAGTACTGTAACTGTGTCACATGTAAACCTTGGAAAGTATTCAAGAGAAATCAGTAAGGGTGTAGTATTGTCTCCCTGAACGGACATGTTAAAAAAAAAAAAAAAAAGCCTGGTGAAGAGGTGGTCCAACAAGATACAGGAAGAAGTTAAAAGGACATAGTAAATATGGCATTGACTAGCTTGTAATTGGAAGCACTACATTGTTGTAATGTCAATGGAGTTTTTACAGATACCTCACTTATAGTCTATAGCGTTTTATTCTGTATTTACATTAGGGTTGCAGGGGGAGCCTATCCTAGGAGACTTAGGGCACTGACCTCAGATGGGAGGAAACTGGCACACCCAGAGGAAACCCACCAAGCATGGGGAGAACATGCAAACTCCATACACACAAGAAACAAGTCTTGCTGGGAATCAAACCCGGACCCTAGAGGTGCTAGGCTATAGTTCTAACTACTACACCACTGTGCCACCCCTCACAAATACCTCTTCAGGCTTATTGTATGTCCATGCCTTGTTTTAGAAGACCGCATTAAGTTCATCTTACATTTTTCTGGTGCTTTCCATGTTTATGGCATGCATGTAGCAGGCTATGTCATGTTCAGAAAAAAAAAAGATCTTCTATTTTTAACACCATCACTTTGCATCAAGAAAGCACTTCACATGGCGCTGTATTTTTATCAACCCGCCAGATGCAATGACAAAGTAGCATGATGACTGGAAGTACAATCTAGTAATAACATGATTCGGGCTCATTGGATGTTGTGACCATGTGATCATGTGCGGTTTAGGAAATGACACCATGATAGATGCATTAAAATCCCTCACAGGGATGTCGGTAGGAAGTAGTATGAACTTGATAAATGCACATTTATTCATTTTGATCCTGTTCCTGCTGATTTCTTTGAAAATTTCAGTGGGAAATAGTGGGAAACTTTATGGTGTTCATCGGAGTGTCTGAGCCTTCTTCATATATTTATAAGGAAACAGCAGGAAGCATTAATAAAATGTAATCACACTTTGATTTGCCTTCCTGTTAGGGAGTCACAAATTCCATTACAGTGTCCAGTGCAGTTTAGTTCTCCAAATTCTTTTACTCATGTGTATTTAATTAATTTATTTATTTATTCTCATGCGTTAACCCCTGTCATGATAATTGAATAGTTTTATGGATTCAGATCAATTTCATAATTCAGAAATAAATGTCACATGATTCACAAATGGTCAAGAAAATTGTGCTAAAAAGTGTCTCACCTAGGAGAAAAAAAGAGATTTATCATCTAGGAACATTCATTAAATTTAATACTTTTTATCTCCCGATCGATGCTTTGTTTTTTGCTTAGTTTTTTTGTAAATATATACAGTACAGACCAAAACTTTGTTCGCACCTTCTCATTCAAAGAGGTTAAATATTTGTATTATGGCAAGAAAAAAGTAGCTAAGTAAAGAAAAATGAGTGGCCACCATTACATTACTTTAAGAAATGAAGGTCAGTTCGATGAAAGTCGATGAAAGTCAATGAAAGTCAGTCCGAAAAATTGGGAAAACTTTGAAAGTGTCCCCAAGTGCAGTCACAAAAAGCATCAAGCGCTACAAAGAAACTGGCTGACATGCGGACCGCCCCAGGAAAGGAAGACCAAGAGTCACCTCTGCTGCGGAGGAGAAGTTCATCCGAGTCACCAGCCTCAGAAATCGGCGGTTAACAGCAGCTCAGATCAGAGAGCAGGTCAATGCCACACAGAGTTCTAGCAGCAGACACATCTCTAGAACAACTGTTAAGAGGAGACTGTGTGAATCAGACATTCATGCTAGAATATCTGCTAGGAAACCACTGCTAAGGACAGGCAACAAGCAGAAGAGACGCGTTTGGACTAAAGAACACAATAAAGAAAACTCGCTAAATGAGAAGGGGTGTCCAAACTTCTCGACTGTACTGTATACACGTGTATATTTATCAAGAGAACAAAATACATTAGCTTAATACAAATTCATGCCTTTTTGTGTAGTCTCTGTAACTTTTTTTAAATTAAAATCTTTGAATGATCTTAATTGTCACTCAGATGAAACTTAGCAATTTAGATTTTCATGTGAAAATAAACCTAAAAAATGCATTACTCCAAAATGCAAAATTGTTAAGACTTTGAAACAGAATTTTGACATGGTTACAGATTCATTTTGGGAGCATGGAATGTTTTAATTTAAAAATCTTCAATTAATTTTTAAAAATCATATGCTTTTAGAAGCATACAGTACAACAATTCAATATCAATACTCAAAAGAAATATAAATACTTTACATTTTAAATCATTATTGTTTGAAGCAGGACGGTATAACGCTAACAAATGGCCATTTTGGGGCACTTTTCAAATCATCTACCTAACAGCCGAAGTTAGCAACTTGAAATTTATAGGGAAGCAAGATTGGTCACTTGCCATGTTGCATAAAACTCAGAAGTATCTTCTTTGGCACACATGATATTGTGTATTATATGTATAACATAAAAAAATATAAAAACCGGCACCAATACTGTGTTTTTGCCGATTTTTTTATTTTATTTTGTGATTAAATTTGTTTACTTACTGATGAACCTGCATTTATAAACCGCTCATAAGTGTAAAACATTAATGTCAGCTTCAATCTTATCCTTGTGTTTACATTCATATGCTTGGCTGATATTGTAGGAGACATCTGACCGGCCACAGAAAACGTGCTTTTGAAAAAAAATAATGCATTGTGAATCTAACCACGTCAGTCTCAAAAGTCCACACACAAACGCAAGGCTGAGCGGTTTGTAAATGCAGATTCATCAGTCTGTAAATAAATGTAATCACAAAATACATTTGTGAATCCTGCTACATTTATTTGTGAATTATGAAACTGATCTGACTCCATATTAGTTTTCCTAATGTGTTCACCTGTTCTGTGCTCTTCCTTGATTTGCTTGCTTATTAATTTTTACCGTGTCCTGTCATCCTTCTTGTTAGGTCTTGTCTGTCCTTTTGTACGTTTATGATTTCTAGTTTATTCTTGTTTATGATTGCGATTGTAGAGCCTGGGATCAAACTATGAGTATCATCCTTAGATGAACCACAATAAAGCCTTTGCTGCAAAAAAAAAAAAAACTCGTCCCCTGTCTCTTCAAGCGGCACAATAAAGCAGCTTTCAAAATAAATTGGTTGTTAATTTTTTTTTTTTTCATGAAACTTCTAGAAACATGTAACAGTTCTTCTGCTTGACCTCCATTTTTTTCTACTAACACACTACTAATGCAAAAAAAAGGGCAAAAAAAAAAAAGGTTCATTTTACACTGTTCTTAAATAATGCAAGTAACTTCCTACATTTTTTTTTTAAGTAACTCAAGGACACACTAAAAACGTGCCTTTTTCTGTAAATCTGTAAAATGTAAATCCTAATCAAAATAGGTAATATCAGTTGGAATGTTTTTTTGCTAAGAAGAGCTTCTCAAGGTGCTGCTTAGAAAAAAAAGTGTCCTAATTATGTCTTAACCTTAATTAAGTAGTCCAGACAAGAAACAGGCATAATTACTGCTGCAAGGTCTCTAAAAGCAGCATGGACCGGGGAAGCAGTTCTCACCGAAAGATGTAATCTCCTGTTGACTTCTCTGACATGTGCATTCACAGCTCATAAGATCAGCTAATTAAAAAGTGTTCTGGTTGGGCAAAGGAGGAGGAGAACGTGAAGAAGGGAGAATGAAAAAGAAAGCGGGGCGAGAGAAAAATTAAAACAACATGGCAACTTGAAGAATTATGCAAACTTTGGGGTATATTTCTGAGAGAGACTCATGGTGTTCTAGTCTCTTTGACCATTTCTTTGTGTATATGTGCTAGTGATTCCTTGGTGGGGTCAAAATGTTCTGACAAGCTTAGGAATAGCTGACAGGTTCAACTGCTTGAAAAACCTTATGATGATTCTTTTCGGGGGGCATTTTCGGCATAAAAATATCAAAATCTTTCCTTTTGGTTACTGTAAATTCGATATAAATGTAGGCGTACTGTTTCGTAGTTTGGTTCATAATTATTTCAGTAGAACATCCTTATAAGGATAGAAAGAAAAACCTTTGTGCGTGTGTAGGTGTTGTGAAATCCTTCCATTTTTAATCATTTTCACTGCAGACTTTTCCAGTCCGATGCTCTGTTTTCACTCTTTCTATTTTCAGCGCTTTTCAGTCTGATGGCCTTTGCGATCATAACACAAGAGCAAAAAAAAAAAAAATAAAGAGTGGGATGTGTGGCGTGTGTGGCAGACACATTTGTGATCATTTTATGCCCATCAGCACAGGCAGTTTTGTGATTGTAAAACAGGGTTGGGCGAGGAAAGGATGAATACATTATGGAGAGTTTTTGCTTGGGTGAAAGGCAATCAAATAAGCTTGTTTTATTCCACTTTTTTTAAAGTAGACTGTGCTCATTCTTGAATGAGCGCATACAGTTAGATTTCACTTATAGATTTGTTTTGTCAGAACGGAATTCATGTCATTTACATTAATTTTGGATACAGATTTATGCCAAATGGCACAACTTACATGGCACTAATATTTATAATAAATGGCACTAATTCTAAATGCCCTTAAAATAAATAGTCACCTGAGTTCATAGAAAACTGTAGGGACACTTTGCATCAGGTCATTCAGTTCATCAGATGCTGTTATGGCTCACCCATTCGCTATACCACTCTTTCTTTACAGGCAGGATATGGCGTAAACTTGGTGCCAGTCCATCACAAGGCATCCAAGAATACACTCACAATCACACACTGTGGTCAATTTTGGAATTGGCTAATTAGGTTAATCTGCATGTGGGAGAACACCAGAGTACCTGGAGCAAACCCAAGCACAAGGAGAACATGCAATGCAAACTTCACACATGGACCTGAGACAGGAATCGAATCCTCGACCATGGATTGTACCTGGTAGTACATGGTTCAACTGTTGATAACATTGACCTTTAGCTCTAAATCGGTTTCACTGCAAACAAATTAACCAAGCAGAACTTTAATTGCATTAATTAGCCAGTCTTGGTGCTCGGCAATGGTGACTCAATGATTAAGGCTCTGTGGTACTAATCAAAAAGTCAGGGGTTCAAGCGCCAACCTTGCCAAGCTGTGACTGTGACGGAAGCCCTTGTTACAATACAGTAAGTCAGTCCCTGAGCTTGGATGGTCTATGATGGCAGACCCTGCTTCTTAAATAGCTGAGATATGTGTAAAAAGAACTTTAATATAGTGTAATATATTACTTCTTTTACTTCTTAAAGTTATTCTTATTTGACTTATAACTTATATGCTACAATAATACGTTTACAGTAATAAGTAATGTTACTGCAGCTTATAAATTATAATGCAAATAACAATAACTTTAAGAAGCAGGCTTAGTCTTAGTCATTTTACTTAAATTTGTGCCTGTATTGAACAATATGAAATTACTATCAACTTAAAAAGGAGACTTTGACAGACGAATTCAAGCACAGTAAGTTGTAAAGAGATGCCCCTGGCTGTGGGAACTGTACACATGACCATTCAAAGTTTTTTTTTTATTTTTTTGGTTTTAAGTTTTTAAGTTTTTGCCATATCCTCCATGCAATCTTGACCTCGCTCCAAGCAATTTCGACAATTTCTGCCATCAAAGGAGTTTCTGGGAGGCCAGTGTTTCAGAAGCAGATAGTCTGATAATGGCTGTGGTGTACTGAGAAATTTTACTATCCTGATGGTATTTCACTTCCGTGCACAAACTCATGGATAATGAAAAACCTGTATCTACAGAAAGCACTTCTGCTCTAATCGTAAAGCGTGTCCTGTCTATATTCTCCTTATATAATGCATTAAATTCTGTTTGACTATTTTATATTTCAATATACAGCATTACAGCATATATAGGCTGTAAAAAAAGTAATTATTGAAAATACCACAGTCTAATATGGACAAGGTATTTTTTCCTCTGTGAGTATAAAAGAGCAATTTCTCTTTCTTTTTGTCTTTCTCTCATTCTCTCTACTGCTTATTCTGTACAGGGTCAGAGAAAGTCTGCAGTCTATCCTAGGGGAATGAGCCAGGGAACACCTTGGATTTGGTGCCAACCAATCACAGGGCACATAAGCACACACACAATCACACACTCACTCACACACCATGGGGAATTTGGAATAGAACCCTCGACCCTGTGTGCTACCGACTACACCACCATGCTGCCACCGTGGCACAAAGACAGCCAGCTGTCTTTTTTATTTAAAAACTAAAAGTGTTGTGTAGTGGATACAGTTCATTCAAGCAAATATAAAGGATGACGTTCCCTTGAAAGAAATGAAAAAAAAAAAAAATGAAAGTGATGAAATGAGCCCAAAGAACAGCTGTCATAATAAAGGTTTTTGCATGTAGTGTATAATTGAAAATACATACTTTATGTTTATTATGTTTGACTAAATTATTTAGTCACGTTTCGCCTTTGAATCTCACAGTATTTCAAAAATGATTCTTTGTTCTCTCAATATTTTGATTTGCGTCTTCGTGTTTACTCTCGTGTTTGATCATTAAACAAAGTAATGCTCTGATTAAGAAAAAGTGAAAGTCGAAATGCGTTAGCACTTTCCGCTCTCTTCCGCTGTACCACGCACTATTTGCATAGTCTAGTCATCTTTGGAACTTCCTAAAATGATTTGAACTGGTATTTCAATTTGCATCTTCGCCGCCTCTCCTCTTCTTCCTTCTGATTATCTCCTCTCTTCATTCTTGCACATCTTTTTTTTTCCCCCCTCTAACTCTGCGCACCTGCCTCCCTCTGCTCTTTTGCTCAGTTTCACCCTGTTATAATGCAAATTTTCCTATTTCTGCTATTCTCTCAGGCAGAACAGGTGATTGAAAGGTTAGCGCCTCACCTTTATCTATACATTACTATCCTGATTAACTCCTGCTTTCTGCTCAGAATGCTTACTCTATCTCATTTGAGCTTCTCATACTGTACTTGTAAAACTTTTCATTATTATTATTATTTTTCTAAATAATTTAGATAATTCATGTACAGTATATTGCAGCTGCACATGTACAGTACAATTCGTATGCTATCGCAGTCCACCTCCATATGTTTAAATCTGAAAGTAAAAAAAGGACTAATGAAGCTGTATAGAATAGAGAAACTCTATACAAGATAAATCAGGTCTGAAAAGCAGAGATAATTTTACAAGATAGAAAGAAACCAGCCATCCTCCACCTGCTTAATATTTTTTACCACAGCATAAAATCACTTCATTCATTCCCAATACCCTTTTAAATACTTTTCTATGATGGGCATTCAAGTCAGACCAGAACTTGTGATGAAATTTCTCATGAATGAAGGTATAAAACCAATCAAGATTTACAGAAGACTTCAAGCACTGCATGTTGATGAGGCTCAGCCACAGTAAAACATCTGAATAGTGCAAATGCAAACGTCAGTGAATTACGACCCTGGCAAAAGAGCTCAATGCAGTCGTTCCTGCGAACATTCAGCGTGTGGCACGCACTACATGTTTGGGCCATTAAGGAGTTCCTGGGAGGCCAGTGTTTTAGACATGAAGCAAGCAGTCCGATTATGGCTCAGGCATACTAAAAAAAAAATCTATCTTGATGGGATCTAAGCACTAGTGAAAACTTGTACTTGAAATCTTCTGCGTCCTGTAATAACATGCAAACTGATTGAATATTTATGACCTTTTTTAGGTTCACCATACATGGTTAGCCGATTCCTATAATTAAGCCAGTCCTAGTCTCTGTCCTAATAAAATTTAATTAAGAAATAGGATAAATAAAAGGATTAAATAGTCATCATAAAACATCATTGTCTATATCGCTTATTCAGGGTTGCAGGGACCTAGAACCTATCCCAGGAGGCTTAGGGCACGAGGCGGGTGCATCCTGTACAGGGTGCCAATCCATTGCAGGGCACACACACACACACACATACACACACTCACACACTATGAGCATTTTGGGAACGGCAATAAGCCTAACCTACATGTCTTTGGACTGTGTGAGGAAACCGGAGTACCCGGGGGGAAACCCACCAAGCACAGGGAGAACGTGCAAACTCCAACATCATAAAAGAACCATGTATGGTGAATCTGCCTCATTCATGAAAACGTGATTGGGAAAATCTTTCACATGGTCAAATTTCAACATGTATATTATTATTTCTTCATTTATTCATCTTCTATACCACTTATCCAGTACATGGTCGCAGGAGGCCTATCCCGGGAAATTTTGGGCACATGGTGGGGTACACCATGGATGGGGTGCCGATTTATTGCAGGGCACACACACACACACACACACACACACACACACACACACACACACACACACACACACACACTATGGTCTAATCTGCATGTTTTTGGACTGTGGGAGGAAACTGGAGTACCCTGGGGAAACCCGGAGAACATGCAAACACCAAGCACCCAGAGCCAGGAATCGACGGTAATCGACCCGCCTTGATAGTGCTATACACTACGCCACCATCATGCTATTATAAAGTTCTGAAAGTTCTCACAGGTTTTTCTAAACCGAAATATGTCTCTTTTCGTATGTTTCTCAAAGCCTATTGTCACTCAAATCCTGCCTGATATATCCCATTGCAATGCTATTTTAATTATAAAATTATTGAGCATTGATTGCATTATTGCAGAGCACCATTTGCACTATTTTTTAGAAATAATTTTCTCATACTTGAAATGCAGCTCCGTTAGCCCATATTAAAGCCAGCACAAGCTTTGACAAGATGAGAAAAGCACCTGATCTACATCGCCGCTGTTTACAGTATATTGTCGTCATTAAACCCGAATGAGATTAGAGTCCTATATACAGTACTCCGCCGCTGGCAGAAGCTTTTGTCTAGAGGATCATTAATCTGTCAACGCGCTAGCAAATCATGCTAATAAACACCAAGCCAGTGAACAATACACTAAGCTAATCATGGCAAATGACTCTGTGAACAAGAAAGCTGCTCCGCTGCATAGAAATGGGATTTGTTTCTGTAATATCATGCTAATGACACGTCGAAAAAGCAGGTTACCCGCCTTCATGATTTGATCATTTCATGAAAATGTATTAGAAATATATAAAGAAAAGATTTGAAGTGTTTATTAAGCAGGATGCTAATTATGAGCTTTTTAGTGCCGGTAGGAGTGAAGGGTTTAAGGAGATGGTCTATGAATATGCATGTAAATGAACATACATATACTGCTAAATCAGCTGCAGCATACGTCCCATGTTATCATGGTGAAAATACAGTAATAACAAAATATTGTTTCGTAGAGGACTGATTAAAGTATTTTTTATGCATGTTTCTTTTGCTAAAATGCAGCTAAGTATGATCATATTTTCAGGAGAAAAAAGTATTACTTTTGGAAATTTAGCTATCATATTCCTCAGCTAACAAAATTACCGTTCCACAATCATGATACTGATACTTATGAAACTGTCATCCTACAGATGAGAAACTCGGCCCGAGGCTGCTACGTATAATGATTCCAACCTGCATTTTTAAAAAGGAAAGGAGTACGTAAGACCCTAATCCTTCACCTTATCTTCACCCACACAGAATACACTGAGATAGCAGGTGGGGTCGGGATAAACATGCACGAGGTAAGAAAGAAGTGGAAATAGGTATTTTCGTCTTCCTTATTTGCCTCAAATCAGTTTGCACGCATTGGTATTTCAATTCGAAAATGGCTAAAAGGATATTATTTACTTTGCACATGCCAGGACCGTATCATAGTACGGAGTATGATGAGAGGTTATGCAGGTTGAATCGTGTTTCATGACTGGCACATGCACACAAAGAAAATAAGCTACTGCATATGTATCTGCGGAGTAAATGTCAGGATAATAGCATGGTGCTATCTCCTGTCTCAGAATCTATGTGTGTGTGAGAGAGTGAGAGAGAGCAGTGACAGACTGTAAATCCACTGTGCTGCTGTAGAGATCTACACTAGTCTGTCATGTTATTCCTCGGAGCCAGTGAAAAACTGGCAGGCTTTGCCATGCTGATAAATTTGTATGTGTGTGTGTGTGTGTGTGTGTGTCAGTGAGCAAGTGAGACAGAATTCTTTTTTTTATGTATCTGCGAAATAGTGCCAAATATTGCTTTCAAAGGCGAACCTTGAATGTTCTTTTTAACAAATACATGTAAAAATTGATTCCTAAAATCCCTTTTCACGCTTTTCAACAGAGCACAAGGGTCAGTAACTAAACTCACCTATTTATTTACCAAAAATTTATTTTATGCTCTTTTATTGGGTACATAAAAAATAAAAAAAAATCTATATCCATCCATCAATCATCTGAACCATTTACCCTGTGCAGGGACTCAGAGGGCCTGGATGGCCAGGAACACCTTGAATGGAGTGCCAAACAATTGCATGGCACAAACCACATGCACTAACACACACACACACACTCTCTCACGCTCAGTCATCCACCATGGTCAATTTGGAAATGACAAAAAATGTACGGTGCATTTTTTAGACTATGGGAGGAAACCAAAATACCCAGAGGCACATAGGACACAGGACCAGAATTGAGATTCTAATGCCAACCCTTGAGGTGCCAGTATGAGGTGACATTGCTACCCACTAAGCAATCAAACCAGCTTTAATCTCTTATTGCTAAAATAATAAAATATCAAACAAACCAATATTATCGCATTAAAGCTCTCTCTCCCCTTTTGTCACAACACATTTTAATGTCATATTGATGTGTATGATTATTAATGTTCTCTTTTGTTCTATTTAATCATTTTTTCCTACGGTGTCTTTATCGCTTTGCCTCAATCGCTTTTTTGTTTGTCTTCCCATCCTTGCTCTTTCTCTTTCTCTCTTATCAGAAAATGAAACCTGAAATCATGAAGGCCTTTGCAGATGTTCTCTTTTGTCCTGTTTAATACATCACTAATCTTTAATTATACTACGAAAAGACAGAGGATGCCTAAAACAGGAGAAGACAGATGAGTCATGGCTAGCATAAGAAACTAGGACATCAGGCAACGAGAAGAGAAATAGGTTGCTTGTGATACACGGAATCAGAAGGCTAGTCAGGGTACTGTATGACTATAGCAAATACATGAGTAACCAACCTACTGTACATCCTGTAGAAAACTAGCGGGAAACATGGGGTATCACATGCTTCCTCCAGAGGTTCGTGAAGCCAGCCAATGGCGTCGAGTCACTATTGAGTAAATCTTCCTCTTTCATTCCAGTAATATGGAAGTATTGTTATTCTTTTCAAAAGCTGCTAGAAGCTAGTTGTTTGCTTTCATTGGAAAATATAATGGCCTTTTGATGGCATCAAGTGTATCCTTGATGCGAGTATCGATTTACTTGTGTAAAGCTTATGGAGGAGACACTATTTGAGAAAGTTTTTCTTCCGAAAAAAAAATACTGCATCTTTGTCTGAAACTTAAAAAACACAGCACTGTGAAAAAGTCTTGAGCCACACCTCATTTCCTCATATTTTGCATCTAAAAATACAAAGATACAGACTTTCTCAGACTTTCTTGTATTTTTATGTAGTCTTGAGAAATAGTTCTCCTGCGTTCCTCCAGCGCTTTTTTGGTTCCCAGTCCCTTTAACTGTCCAGTTACAAAAAGTGTTTTGAAAAAAGTCACTGAACTAATGAGAAGCATGTGCAGATGATGACAGATCAGGCAGGTAAATAGTATACTTGTGATGGTTAATGTTAAGTGGTTGGAACAGATGAGAGGGGAAATGAGGTTGCTGCTAAGGTTGTTACATAAAATTTTTTTTTTTAAATTATTTTTTTTATCTTCAAGCACTTTCCAGCCTGTTATAGTAAAGCATTTGTTCCCATTTCTTTAATTCAATCTACATCTTTTAAGTTGACAAGAAGAAATAAGGCGTGGCTTTTGTACGTTACTGCACAAAAATGTACAGTATGCAGTATTTTTTGTGTAGTTTTATGCAGTATACATACTTTTTTACTGTACTTTAACAGCATGCAGACGAAATGTTTAAATTTAAAAATTACATATTGAGCTCTAAATGTTCTGCCTAATTCATTTCAATAGATAAAGATACATATAATGTATGTACTTCATATATGGCTCACAGGACATCTTTATGACACACACATGCTATATACAGTATGCACTCAAATAGCCCAACACACTGTACATTGTAAAAATTGTGTTTAATATTTGCTGAGATAAGGTGAAATAGCTTCACATTCTTCACTTGCTTTGCATCACACCACTGTGTAGGATAAACATTTTTGCACATATTTGATTTATATTTGGATAAATGTTGAAATATGAAGTGTTAGCTATTAAGAAAACGAACACTGCATGAATTCTATGTGTGTTATGCTATATATGTATATACTCTACATAAACATGAAACTTCTGATAATTAATTTCCATGCTTGGGGATTATTTAAACTGCAAAACAAGGTATTTAAAAAAAAAATCAAACCATAAAATGCATATAATGCATTTATTGTATGTATTTAAATGTGTGCATTATGGTGAGTGCATCACAATATAACAGATCTATAATGCTTTAAATTATCCTGCACTCTTTTTAACCTTATCATTAGTTCTCGAATGTGTTTGAAATAGCATGGGAAAAAGGGACAGGAAAAAAAAATCGAAGCTAAACCACATGGGACTTTTATGTGAAATATAACTCCATACAAAGTGTAAGTAAATGTGCGGGCAGGGTGTGTGGGTGTCTTTATTTACTTCTTGAATTAGAACTACATCACTAAATATGTCACACAGCCAATTTTCGGTGTAAGATTAATATTTATTTTCTGTTTTAGTGGAAACTGCAGCTCATAGATTTAGCTGCCAACTTTTGTTTATTTCTAGTCTTGGCAAAGAAGAGAGATTATGAGGGTTGGTTTGCAAGCTTTGTGGAGACAAACATTAAAGATTTATTTCCCCAACTGAAAAAAAAAAAACTAAAATGTTCAGGCATGTACATTATAGACTGATTAGCTATAACATTATAATACAAAACGTTAATGTGTGGGGTCCCCCTGAGTTGTGGTGGCAGCTCTGGTCCTTCGGCCATAACTCCACAAGACATCTGGGGGTGTGCTGTGGTGTCTGGCGCCAGGATGTTGGCAGTGGATACTTTGGATGCTGTCACTTGTTTGTCTCGCGCCTCCAATGGGTCCTTGATCAGATTGGGATCTGGGGCATTAGGTCTGCAGTCTTGGATTCTTTACCTTCTGAGCCCTGTTTGTGTCGGGTTGTGGTGCACTGGATGTTCTGGTGACTTTTTTTTCTGGTGCCCTTTTTTTTTATATAGCAATTTCCCAGATAGCACACCACTGAAGGGCCAACGTTGGGCCAATGGCAGTGCATATGTTGGGCCAATGTTGTCATCAGTGGGTGGCCCTATGTCATTTTGTCCAATGACCCAACTTTGGCCCATTGGTAGTGCCAAAGATGGGTTGGCCCAATGTTGGCACAACATTGGTTCAGTAGATAATGGCGAGGTTGGAAACTGAAAATTAAATTAGACTCTTTTCATTATCTGCAATAATAAGAAAACATTTATATCTCCAGAAATGTATTTGCAAATGTGATAAAATGATTACAAACTAAGAAAATATATGTAACCATTCATGAAGATAAACTACAAAATAAACATAGTACAACCACTTTTTCTCACAGCAAGGTGGATGAAAATAAAGGCATAAAAACACAGTACCCATTGCCGCAGACTGTCTTTTATATCAGGTGGCTCTGCATCTTCCTCATAATCATTCACCTCGGTGATTTCACAATCAGCTTGGTCAGCTGTTCTTTATCCTCATCATCTTCCTCATAAACATCACAGCATCTTTGGAGAACTGTTGACTCTAGTCTGTGTAAATACATAAATAATTTGAGTATTGTACATTAAAAGCATTATTGCGCTTTAAAAAATCCATTATAGTTCCCATCCCCAAAAGATCACATATCAGCTGTCTAAACGACTATAGACCGGTCGCACTTACATCTATACTGTATCTGCAAAATGTCTGGAGATGTTGGTGATCAAGCGCATTAAGGATGCCATACCACCCACACATTATCAGTTTGCATATAGACCAAACAGATCAACAGAAGATGCAGTGGCCATTGTGCTCCATACTGTGTTAGAACATCTAGAAATACATATGCTAGGCTCCTCTTTGTCGATTTTAGCTTGGCTTTCCACACCATTTTGCCAAACAAGCTCCAAATTAAGTTTTGTGAGCAAGGATTAAGCACTGTACTGTGGCCTTTTTAACAAATCGCTTTCAGTGTGTGCAAATAGGAAAACACACGCCATTCACAGTGCATATTAACACAGGGGTTCCCCAGGGATGTGTACAAAGTCCCTTGCTTTATACACAATACACACATGACTTCTGCGCCACCCTTCCTTCCAACTATATATATAATTTGCCGATGACATCACGGTGCTAGGCCTCATTACTAATAACGATGAGTCTTCATATAGAAGGGAGGTGGAAAATCTGGCAGCTTGGTGTGATAACCACAACCGGACCCTAAATATCAAGAAGACCAGGGAGATAATTGTGGATTTTCATAGGAGCACAAGGACCACTAACCATTCATTACTGGAAATGGGACGTAAGAGGAGGTCACCAGCTTCAAGTTTCTTAGCCTAACTATGACAGAGGACCTAACATGGGGTTATAATATCACCTCTGCCATAGGAAAAACCCAGCAGCGGTTCTTTTATCTGAGGAAATTGAGAAGTCCAACCTTTTTTAGCAGCTTTGGTAAATCATTGTGCCATAGAGAGTGTGCTGACATATGGACTTTTGGTGTGGTTTTCCAGCTAGATAATGGCGGAACAGCAGGCACTGCAGTGGGTGGTGAAAGCAGTGGGGAAAATCACACGGACTAGTCTCCTGGAGGTTAGCACCATTTACACCACATGCTGCCTTCGAAGAGTGCACAGCATTCTACGTGATCAGCATCACCCTGCACATTACCTGTTCTAGTTACTCCCCTCAGGCAGAAGGTATAGGTCCATACATGCCAGGACCACAAGACTTTCCTACAACCTCTTTCCAGCGGCTGTAAGACTGTTGAACAAGCAATTACCTCCCACTCTGCCCTTGTCCCCACCTACTCCTAAATATCGTCCATCACTTTTACAATAACTGTGAACTGGACTTGCTGCAGCACACATTATACTGTAGGTGCACTTTATTACATCACATGTCATAAGATGATGCTCTAACGATATCTCATTGTTATTTATACTCTGTTGTTTATAACAATGACAAAGTTGAAAGTTAAAATGTATTTCGAAATATGTTCTTTGAAATATTCCTTTTCAATCAGTAAAATGATGAGAAAAACAAACATTTTCCACATTTGGCTCAACTCAGTTTTACAGCACACATATATTTCTGCAGATGTAAACCTAGCAATTCAAACAGTAAATAACCTAGCAGAATTGTCAAATGATATATGTTTCACATACAAACTGCCTTAGTACATATATTCGAGGTATTATGCAATAACCGCATAAACATACAAAAATGCAGAGCCCTGAAGCAAAACAAAATGTACTGTATATTAGCCATTTAATGTTTCTGGCACTTACTATGGCAACAATCCCTATGGTTCTAACCTCGCTATTGCTCTGTAGGCTACTGTATTCACTGGCAACAGTTCGATTAGCCTAGCAGATAATAGATGTTTAGCTATGCAGATAATAGTGCATAGCTAAACATCTTTCTCAACGCATTACATCAAAACTACGAACTGCATGTTTTTCATGTTACTACCACAGATTCTCACCACTTTCTTACTCAAGAGTATTTAAATCTCATTTGGAAGAATATTAACCCACTTGTAGTTAGGAGCAAAGAGGCTCTGTGGGGTTTAGGTTCTCCCGAGCGAAAAGCGCCCTCTAGTGACATGTTTGACAGTGTTCATAGTTCAGCACAAAGTTGCTGTTGGTATCTTATTTTAATTGATACACCTTATGTTCTGCACCACAATGAACTTTATAACTATTGTTTTTAGCGGTCTCAACTGCAAATAATTTATTATATGTACTTAAATTTTTAACCTTTTACACTTGCATCCATGTCATCTAGCCATAAATAAATAACAACAGAGAAAACTGAAATGAATAACAACACATTATCACAATTGTTTAGATGACGTTATAGTAAAGTCATCTACATTTAGATATAATTAATGATAATAGGACATATACTGTATTTCCAGTAATATTGTTAAAAGTCTTTTGGCAGCATACAAAATGTTTGTGTTCAACACACACTAGAGGACATGAGCGATAATAGGCAAGTTGTTGGTTCTCTGTCTCATTCTCTCAATACATTGCTTTTTTTTTTTTTTTTTTTTTTCATCGTGTATCACTAAATATTCATAGTTCTATAGGCAATATTTAGGAAACAGAATTATAAAAAGCAGTGTCTGTTCTTGTACACCACCCCCCAATGGGCCAATGTTGGCCCAACAATGTTGTCTGCACTGCCATTTGTCCAACATTGGAGCACTGACAAAAGTTTACCAAAATTTTGCAGATGTTTGGCCAGCAAAGTAGTGCTACAGTATCTGGGTTGTTTTGCATTGCGTTTTCTGTGAGATCAGACTGGGTTGGCTGACCTTTAGTACTCAAAGGAGTAAATGAGCCTTTTCTGTCCCTGATCCTATCACCGGGTTACTGTATTTAATTGATAATCGATGTTAATGTTATGATTTATTGGTGTACAGTGTATACAGTCAGGTATGTAAGTATTTACTTATGGTACAATCTTGATATTTTTGCCTCTGTACACCATCAAAATCGATTTCAAGCAATGAAGACTTTCATCTTAAATTCAATATCGCAATTCAATTATTATCATATTTTTTATATTGTGGTTCTGACATTCATTTCCAATTATTGGTGCAAATTCTTCTTGGTTTCATCCATTCAAATAATCTTGTTCTAGAACTTGGCTCGCTCTCTTTTTAGATGTTCCCTAGCGAAGTCTAATCTAGCCAACCAGTTCTTGAGGATCATCAATGGTTTGATGCTTACGGTAAACATATCATATTTTCATCATAAATTTGGATAAGTTACTGTGTTTCAGAAGAGTTAAAGTTTTTTATTAAAACTTGGATGGATATGGCTGAACCATCAACTTCATGAAGGAAATGGTTGAAAACAAAGCACTCACAGCTAAGCTTAATAATGAAAGTAAGAGTATTTCCAAACACACAATGTGACGAGAACTCACAGGATCAGGACTAAACAGCTGGGTAGCCATAAGAAAATCACTTGTTAGTGAGACTAATCACAAAAAGGCTTTGAAGCTATGAAAAAAAGGTTACAGAGCGATGGGTGCGTCAGAGTAAGATGGGAAGTGCATGAAGCGATGCATCCATCATGCAGTGGCCACTGTACACCTGTGGAAACAGGTGTATGATCTGGGGTTGATTCTAGTCTAGCAACGTCGAGGCAGTACAATGAAGTCATCTGATGACCTGAATGTACTGAATGAACAGGAATTTTTATTCACTGATTGCATGGGCAGATTGGTGGATGGCAAGGCTAAGTTGTAAATTGTCATGAGTTGCTCTGTGTGCATGAGGAATTATTATTGTGTGTGTGTGTGT